>PVIC010000099.1:0-173250 GCA_004025085.1 Thryonomys swinderianus | reverse complement strand
ATATGGAAAAGATTGATACTTAGCAATATTCTACATTTGATTATTAACACAGAATATCTGAGCTCCTAGAAAATTATGCAGTTATCTGTATAAGCTAGAATGAGTTCTCTAAAGACATTTTAAAGCAAGGCTGATAAACTCAAGAAGCTTCTGTGCCCTTAAATTGCTCAAATGTTTGTAAGACTTTTGACAACTTTGTTTGTCATATAATTAGGAAAATTTAAAATAGTATCATATATCATTTGTTGAGTGATATATTTATCACAAGTCTTTTTTTGTACTATCCACAATAATTTGTAACATTTGTCAACTTTTTCACATATATGAAGTATTGTTCTAAGTGCTTTGCATTTAGCCTTCACTACAACATCATGATGTAGGTACAGTAATTAGCCCTGTATTAAAGATAAGGAAAGTTAAATGCATAAAAATTAGATAATTCATGCAAGAACACAGAATCAGAAAGAGATGAGCTAACCTATAAATACTACACAGTATAATAGACTAGCCTAAAGCCTGCATCTTAACTACTATATTCTGTTATCTCTCAATGTTATTTGAGGTACTCTTCATAAAACAATATTTGTATTATTATCTACATTTTACAGATGAGAACACTGAGGATCGGAGCAATCAAAACTCTAGTAATACTCAAGCTTATACCAAATTTGCTCCAAACTATCTTCTTTCCACTCTGCCATTCCATGTAATGCTACAGTTGGCTATTCAGCTGAAATAAAAATGGCCATATATAGAGACTGGTGAAGGAGCTCCGTGCTACGTGCTTAGTATACATAAATTTAATCCACAGCAACTCCATAAATATCCATATATATACAACTGGTATCGAGAGACACCTGTATTTCTCCACTAGAGGATGTCTTCCTTCATCCTGGCTTATTCCCAATATGCCCTTCAAATATGAAATAACAAAGTTGAGATTGGTAGCTAATGTGTTTATTTGTGTCATAAATTATAGATAAAAATCATTTCAGACAACAATAAATATGGATCAAAACAACCAAAATTAAATTTAATGAACATATATATGCAATAGTTTTATAAAAATCAATTGCAATGTACGGAACAAGGGATCAAGGGACCTGACATTTATAGCATTTTTCATGTAACTGCATCAAACTAGCTCAAGGAAAAGGTTGTTCTGAAAGGTTAGTGGAGACTCTCATGAAATACATTTGCAAGAAATGCAGCTGAGTCTCACAGGAAGAAGAAAATCATTTGGCTGCTCTTCTAAACTGGCTTCTCTGTGGGTGTGCACTCAGTTCCTCTCTTGGGAAACCAGATTTCGCTATAACCTGTCAGACTTTACCCAAATAACCAAGGGAAGACTCTGGTTCAAACTCTATAGAGTTTTATAGCTCTAGTAGCAAATACCGCATAACCTCTGCTTGTATACTTTCAGTCCAAATTGTTGAACCAGGTACCTACCTAAATTCAATAAGCTGTTGCCCAGGACAGGAGGTCTAGATCCAGCCCTTATGGGCACTTCCAAGGGAGGAAATACAGGATGGACACAAATCCCAATCTTGGAAAATTACCTCAAGCTCAAAATTGCTAACCAGTGCGATAAAACCATTGACTTACACACAGTAATCATAGATGAGTGGAAACCAGATTTTTTAAAGTAATAGACTGAGAACATAATATGTGAGTCTATTTAAAGATACAAACTATATATAACAAATCCAGAAAAAAAGAATAATAAGACTAAAGGAATCTGAAATAATATGCAGAGAAATAGAGATGCCCTATGCAAAAGCCAGGAATATTTGAAATGATATCTTTTAAAAAAGAAAACAGGGCCAGAGGGTTAGCTCAGTGGTTCCGGCGCCTGCCTCGCAAGCGCAAGGTCCTAAATTCGATCCCCATAACCACGTACAATGCTGGGCGTGGAGACTCACGCCCACCAGCAATCAATGCCACATACCACAGTGCCGGGCGTGGTGGCTCACGCCTGTGATCCCAGCACTCGGGAGGCAGAGGCAGGAGGATTGCTGAGTTCCAGGCTTGCCTGGACTACATAGTGAGCTCAGAGCCAGCCTGAACTACGAAGCAAGACCCTGTCTCAAAAAAAAAAAAAAAAAAAGAAACCTGTCCTTTAGGGTTTTTTAAAAATTATAATGTGAAATAGTTACTCTACTTGATTTAACATAGCTGAAGATAGCAGGATTAAAGTCAGGGAACCACTGGACTTCTGTCCCTCCACCTCGCTCCCTCACTACTGACAGGGTGATGCTGAGTTTAGTTCCCTGTTGGTTGGTTTGTTTTCCCATCAGAGTGTTTGACCTACTTAATGAATGTCTATGCATCTTGCCACCAGGGGGCAATGTGGCCATTCCATTTAAAAACCCACAGAGTACCCTTTTCAAATAACCTGTAAAAAGTGCATATACATGCATTTTTTTTTTTCGGCAGTCCCTGTTGTTGGGGAATATGTTTTGCCTTCTAAAGTAAACATAGAAGTTGTAATAATAAAAGACTCCTCTGTCCAGAAGGCTTTATTCCAAAATCCTCTACCAGAGACCTGTGCGAGCTTCAGTTTTGTTAATAATGATGATCGACCAGCTGGTTCCTTTGGCTATTTTGTGGATGCGGCTAAGCTGTAAACTAGGGAGTTTCTGGATGTGAGAACAGGAAGCTAAGGGGGAAAATATTTTCAAAATGCTGAGGAGGGTGAGAAAGTATTTCAAATGGCTAATCAGGAGTGCTCTACAAGCAAATATGTAGAGGGAAGAAATGTTCAGAGATGCTTTAATAATGATGATATCTTGCGTTTGGTGATGTCTCTCAGTACAGAGGTAGGTGGTGAAAAGGAGGTAGAGCAAAATCCTCGGTCCCTGGAAGGAAAGCTTCCACAGTCAACTGCAATAACTCAATGGGAATAACCACCTTATAACGGAAATCCGGTAGAAGCGTTGTCTCTTTGCTTATACTAAGCTTAGAGATGAGGAACAATGGAAGTGCAAGTGCCTTGACAAACACAGAAGAAACATGCAATGCCTTGCACATGACACCTTCCCAGCCCACAGGCTCCACCACCTGCTTCTGGGCTGTGGGCCACAGTGCTTCTCATACACCTGGTGCTCGCACCCAAACCCTAACGTCAAGTCCTGTTTCTTATTTTTGTCTGTTTCTATCTTTAGATGGATAATACAAGCTTTTTTAAGTTTTTGAACTATAATGTTCTCTCCTTCCAGATCACCTGTAATCTCTAGAGCATCAGCGCCAATCAAAATAACCAATTTATATTGTAATAATTTAATGCAAATTAAAACCAATTTATAGTAAATGGGATGGTCCATGACGGCTACATTGGAAACAGAATGTGCAGAGTGTGGAGTCAAATTCCCATAGTATAAAAATCCTGGTTCTTTCACTTGTTAACTGGATGGTCTTAACCAAGGTACTTAACTTGTGTCTCAGGTTTTTCCTCAACATAAAAGAAAAAGGTACTGACCACAGCACCTAACCCTGACTGTGGAGCTTGCATGAGGTAATATACAAAGTACTTAATGCAGTCCCTGGTACACCACTGTACGTAATATGTCTTATTAGTATTAGGGTTAATTCCACCAGAGTTTGCTGATACTCACTCATGTGTTAATACCCCAAATCTTGAGAGAAGAAAGGATGCAAACAATAAGAACTGCATAATTGGTTTCCAAATTTTTAAAGATGTGTTGGGAGTTGGCCTTTTAAATAATATGTAAAAGCAGGAGAACATAGAGTCACTTTAGAAAACATGGTAGGAATTTGACTATATGGTATGATTGGTAGCTGGAAGATGAAATTCTGGTTCTAGGGAAGTTGCATGACATCTTTGGGAGAAAACTGCCTTCTAAGGCCTGAATGTAGCTTAATGCACCTGCTGGCAAGCGCAAGATCTCGAGTTTGAGTCCAGATACTAGAAAAGAAAAAATGTGCCTTGAGTTTCCCACATGGAGGTTTCCCTAGTGCGCACATGATTTTGTGGAAATTCTTGAAACAAAGTATTAATTCCAGTAAATCTAAATCAATTGCTCTCTGCCTTTACATCTTCAAAGACCCTTTACAATATTATTCCCATCTCCAGAGGAATTCTTATGTCAAAATGTAAATATTAATATTATCATTGTTCTTCTTACTCAACAGAATAAGTTGCACACTTTAAATTACAGCTAAGTCCTTTTATTTAAAATCAAAATAACTACCTGCACATACCTACAAAATTAATAATATTAAAAAGATTCATTCTGTCTTAGCACTTTCTTCCCCCCCAAATAAAACCCAGCAGTATCATGTTCTATCCCACTTTCCAATTAAACTCATTTTGGCAATTCTAATTGATATGCTTATATCCATATCAGTCTTAGACATTTTCTATTCACCTCTTTCTCTGGAGGCACACCACCGTTTTTACCCTCCTAACATATTATATCACAATCAAGTTAAATCAACAAGTCAGTGTGCAGAATTATGGGCAAATGAATATTGTCACTGTCTAGCCAACGTGAGTACCAGAATTATATTTCCTTTCTGGAATAACATTTTTAAGTTAATAATTGTTTACTTTTTTCATTTATTTTATATCAATTTTTATTTTTCTAAGTTTTCAACATATTCTTTAAAATATGCATTAATAATCTCTCCCAAATGCTAAAGGCATATCTAGTAGATTAATAATATATTTCCTTTTTTTCCCCTTAGAGATATCTGAACCTTCGTATCAAGCTGTTCAGCCCCAGAGAGGAGAAAAAGAACCACATATCTATCAGGAATTAACTTAGGCACATGCATATAATAGATAAAACCATTGAACATAATACTGCCTGGACTTCTGCTTATAGACAAAATGGAATCACAAATACCAGATTTACCTGTCCAGTTGAAAGAACCAGGAAATAAAGTCTGAGACAAATTACCTAGAACAGGTTTTCAAGATGTTATACACCAAGCAATGAACGTCGTGATTCCCTGGAGATGGAAAGTAAATGAAGTAAGCCCTGATACCGCCCTCATACCACCCCAGCTTCTTATTTTGGAAGGGTTCCTAGATCAAAGTACAGAGAGAGGAAATAGGGACAGAACCTGGTGGATTCTCTGACACGGAGGAGGCAGAATTGAAGGTTGAGGATACTAATAAAATAGAAGTCCTTAGGACAGAATATGCAGGGGGAAAGAAGTATACAGAGACAGAATCCTAAAACCCTGAAAAGGACCCGTCCCCTAGTATTCAGTAAAGTGCTCACCTGTGCACACAGGTGCAAACTACCCTCGGAAGACAAAGAGCCATTCAAGTGACTTGAGAAAACAGTGCCTCTTCAAGCACACCTAGGACTCAGAGAGGAGATTGTTGCTTAGCTACATATTCCTTAATTCTTTAATACTTTATAATTTCCTGGTTCCAGTCATTTATCATTGTTTGCCATTTTCAAAGGATTTTTCATATAAATACTTAGGAAATAGGCCTGTCTGGTTTAGATAATGGGTAAAAACAAGAATAAATGTCATCCATATGGCGTGACAAAACAGTTATTGGTAAACCTAATTGTCTTTTTTCTTTCATCAGTAATGCAATCACCTTTAAAGGCTAGTTATGATTTATCATCCCTAAATTCACTTATGCATAATGTCAAGTTATGATAAATTCAAACAAGCTGACACCTGTAAGAATGCACCTTTGGTGTGAAGGAAAGTCCTTATACTTATCAACTTCAGACCTCAATTTTATTGTTTTAATGTTCTAGTTCATCTCCACTATCTAATATAACATTTTAAATACTTTCACTGCATTGTCTCTCACTCTTAATCTTCTAAAACTGAGATTTCCTATTCTTAGAATCTTTCTCTCATCCCTATAAGCCATCTGTGTTAGTACATCTCTCTGGGAATTCAAGTTTACTTTAAAGAACAACTGTCATTAATGGCTTCTAGAAAGGATTCAAACATCATCTCAGTCTTGACGGTTCTATATAATGTGGATCCTGCCATCCCAGGGTAGAACTCCATTTAACAACTATATTTCCCAGGCTTTCTTACAGCTAATATGCAGACTTATAACCTGATGAATCTTTGGGAGATGAACAACATAAAGATTAAGCCAAGTGGGGCCATTCTTGCTTTGTTACGGTTTGGTTTGGTTTGGTTTTGGGGAAAGATATGAGGGCTGCATGCTCTGGGTTTGGCAGCAGTTTAAGTTTCTTGACTGGGCCAAAGCAGTCACTTCTCATTTAGGCCAGGTTAGCTGCGTGTTCTGTGGTTGGTACACTGAGGCAGCTCTGATTGGGACAGAGCAGTGACCTCCTCCCTGACCCACTCATATGTGTGACTGAAGCTGGAAGTCCACCTAGAGATTTTTTCTAGCCAGCCTAATGATCCTGACACCTAACATCCTTTTCCAAACACCTCTCTGCTTAGATAGTAAAGCAGTTTCCTCTTACTTTCATCTCATTTCACATGCATCTCATAGGGTTTATTCTGAGACCCAGTGCAGCTTCATTCCAATGTTCAAGCCAAGGATCCAAGCCACTTAACTTTTTAATTACCTCACACTTGGCTCGTCCCAGCCAGGAACATGTTCACGATATTTTACCATGACTTCTGGTTTCTTTGCCTGGAAAAAACAAACTGTACAAAAGAATTATCTGGGTCATTTTCTCATCCCTGGAACAAAATACCCAACACCTATGACTTAAACTAGAAAAGATTTATTTGGGCTCACAGTTTCAGTCCATAGTCACCCAGCTTGAAGACAGATACAGAGAAGCACAGGGACTTGCAGAGGTAAGGCCGCACACATCATGGCAGCCAGAAAATGGAGAAAGGAGCCAGGGACCCTTCCAAGTCTTGATCCCAGATCCTATCTTCTCCAACCAGATCCACCCCTAACAGCAAATTCAGCTTTGAACTTTTCAGTAGACTGATTTGCTGGTGGATATAGTGCCCTCGAGGTCCAGTCACCTTCCAAAAGTCCAGCCTCTGAACACGTCACCCTTGGTGGGGAGGAGGTGTTCTACAACTAAACCATAACAAAAAACAAAGCCAGTCTTGATGATTTAACCAAGACACAGCACAGAAAGAAAGCACAGTGGATCCCATGAGCCAGATTCCACAGCTACCAAATTCCTAAGAGATTAAAAAAAAAAAAAAGAGAGCCTCTTAAGAGATAAAAAGGAGTTATGAGATAGACTGAAAACTTCCCGGGGCCTGTTCTTTTTCAATGTTTCTTCACAACCTCCCTATGTGTGTCCTCTGAGTTTCTTTTTAAACCTCAGAGCCCAGTAAGAGCTTTAGATTAAAGGGCCATTGAAGCTCAAGTTTAATTAAGGAACATTTTCCTCATTTGGCAGAAGTGGAGAGGAAATCAAAGACTAAATTTAGAGTTTACATCATGCTATTCTTACAAACTCAAATCAAATCAGCACTTTTAGTTAATTGGCTAATATTTTTCCCTTGTTTAAATTTTGGATTAAATGTCACTTCCTCAGTAAGCATTTTCCTGTCCCTCAATCTAAAATTTTCCCATCTTACTGGGAAAATTTTATATAATTTTAAAATTATAATTTTAATTTTCTTTATAAGCCTTTTCACTATTTCCGTGTATTTATGTGACATTATCTGTATGCTATTTTTCTATTAACTTCTAAGCTCCATTAAATGCCCTAGGTTCAAAATAGACTATAACAGACAAAAAAGTGTGATAACTGGTTGATTCATGAATGAATCTTAGTCACCAGATATGTATATTACTCCACGTTAGGCTGATAATGGACTAAAACCTCTACAAATTGTAAACCAAAATAAACCTTTCCTTCTTATGGTTGTATGTATCCAGTGTTGTGTTTCAGCAATGCAAAAGAAACTAAGACTTATAGGGAGGCTCGGAAGTACATGAAACAGTGCTTCTGGGACTGAGGCTCTAGACTAGTGACTAGAAAAAATATAGAAACATTACAGAGAATTCATTGAAGGTAAACATGAGAAAGTGCAGAGAGCACATGTGTATGCAGACTGGTCACATCATCAATGTTAGACCAGTAACCAAAACTTGCATTCTGCTATGGTGAAAGGTTATAGTAAACCAGACCATAAAGAACAATGGGAAAATTTACATTACCAATACTGGGATTTGTTGATTCTTCTACTGTATAGTAAGGAATTTAGCCTTTCTGAAAGATAGGTCTGGTCTTCGTACCAGTTCCTGGAAGATAATCTCCAAACCTCTGGAACTTCATAAATTATAAGAGTATCTTCATTATTGATATGGTTTCCTTGGAACAGTCTAATAGTTCCTGCTAGTAAGATGATTCAGCATGGGCAAGCCACACTCAGGGTATCAGGTGGAGGGACTTGCCATGCTAGAAAGACAAACCATCCCATCTAGTGTAGAGGCTTGGGTCGCAAGTATCACTGACCTAGCAACTGAATTCAGCTACACAGTCATACTTAATGAAGATGTAATCAGTCATACCTAATGAAGATGTAATTTTTAAAAAGAAACAGCTTTCAACACTTGAGCTGGCATAGCTCAGTGGTAGAACTCTGACTTTGTAGGTGTGAGGGCCTAGTTCAGGGAGGACTGTACCTTAAAAAGTTCTCTTAAGATATAGATTGATACAAGGATCAATTTTGCAACCTTAGATTCCATCCAGTATGTTTGATATTTGGAAATTTTTAGGGATGACAAAGACAAAAGTAAGAAAGAGAGACATTGATAAAGATCTCTGTACCTCACCACTAGTGGGATGGGAAGAGGCAACAGTGTAGCCCACAAATAGGATTTTAAGAATCTGAGAATAGAGGGCACTTGTGACACTCCTCTTAGACGGGTTTGTTGACAATATCCTTGCATGTTTCTACCTGAGTAGAGATGGTTGTGCAGTAGCACAGTTGGCCTAAGGGGCATAAGAAACCACATTCTGCAGGACTGATGTTAGTAACCTGAATTTTCACAGGCACACACCAAAAAGAAAAAATTAATCGAGAGAGCCTTAGTAGACCTGGACAGATATCAATATTAGAACAAGTAGATCATCAATACTATAACAAGTAGATCAACCAGAACTCAGATGTCTAGATATAAAGAAATAGTCTTATTTTAAACTAGGCCCAAAGCACTGTAACCTAGCAGATTCAGGTATGGGCCAGGTGGCCCCAACCTAGCCAGAATATCATTTAAGACCTCTAGAACTCAGATGTTATTCTGAGAAGGAAGGAGAAAATCTGAATTGACTTAGAAAAAGATGATTTAACTGAATGACCCCAATATTTGTTCAAAATAAGTATTCTGATACCAGGCAAAGTGATTCCTGGAGTTAGAATTAAGTCATTATAGAAAATAAAGCTGTTCTGCTCTGTACCTCTGGTATATCTGAGTAAACTGCAAAATATTTACCCACAACATCTCTGTCTACTGGGTCAGCTGAGTTCAACCCCACTTCTACACAAATGGCAAATAACTTTCTCATACATTACACATTCCTGAGGCCTACCAAGGTCGTGTGCTGTACTGATGACAAAGAATTTAAAACACAACTAAAATTCACTAGTCTAGATACATGTGAAAAGAAATAGCTTGGGGTAGAAGGGAATTTGGTATAAGCCTCAAATACAAGAATGTGTTTCTAGAGGCTACAGAGAAGCACCATATTCCCTGTTAAGGACCCTGCTGACAGTATATTGCAGCAATGGCAGGGACTGGCAAACAGCAATTTTGAACAGACACATAGACAAACATTGCAAAACAGTAAGCACATAAGATAACTCATTTGGACATGTTTATATGCAGCATGTAAAGGATTTAAAATAACATTCCCAAATTAAACTGGAAACATTACTATGTAAATACCACAACTAAGTCAAATGCAATAGTAAATACCCGCCTTGCAAATTGGTCTCCCTTAAGGGCACTCAAAGAAGTTAGACTGCAAGCTGCACTCTTAAGAAATGTTCTCCTCTCTATCCATCATTCTTGTTTTGACATCAAACCCATTGACCAGCGTATGGTTTGGAATTTCTGAACACTTGACTTTCGAATTCTAGCAAATACTCATTCTCCACTTTCTTAAAAACCTCATATGAGCCAGTCTCCAGAAAAAAAAAAAAAGGAAAATCATAAATCTAACCCCACAACTGGATCACTTCAAAAAAGAATAGACGCCCATACTCCACATTGTTTGTGTGCCTCTGTGTCAGTTCTTCCCCTGAATTGCCCAGCAAGCAGGTCATCAATCAGCAGGCATTGCCAAGTGCAAGTCAGAATGGCTCAACAGAAAATTGAGTCTTTTTTGTATTCTCTATTGTCACCTACTAAAGTGTAAGGTGCTTGTTGATCTCATCACACTGAGTTATGTTTTAGTGGAATGTTGAAAAGACCCAGCCTGTGCATCCCCTTGAAGTTTTGAAATAATGGCCCAGTGAACAGATGTGTACTTTCTCTCAAGCAGCTCTTTGTGGAAATGAATTTTTATGAGCTCAAAATATCTTTGATTCATCTCTGATTAAAAGTCAAGTTAAAGCTAAATATCATTTTTGCATGAAACTTCATAGAAATTTTAGGGTTATTGATCAAGGACTCTTGAGACCTAAAAAACACTGATTTAACAATCAGCTTTGGCTTGCTGGGATGAAATAACTGTACAGGACAGAGATAAAAAGCACTGATTTTTAGGCCAAACGGCCTAGGTTCAGATCTTTCAGATCTGTTAGTCATGCAATCCTAAACAAATTACTCTGCTTCTCCATGCTTCAGTTTTGGGTTTATTTTTTTTTCCAGTGAGGATAGTAATCAGTTACTCATAGAGTTGCTCTAGAGGTGATTGTATTTATTTGCACGTACCACAATGCCTGGCATATGGTAAGTGTTCCAGTAGTTATCATTTGCATGTAGGTAGACAAGAGAAGTAGTTGATGAATAGTGACACAAAATATAAGTTAGATTCATGCACTCTATCTTTTGATGATGAAATTTTGTTAGTGTCTCTCTGCTAACTAGAAAAATCAGAAGGATTTCCTGTAATATTATGAAAAGTATCCTAATGGTTCCAAAACCTGTTAACCAGGAGCTAGGAGCATTTGTTACAGAAACCTCATTCACTGTTTGTTTGTTAGAGACATGAGATTACTCACTGTAATTGCTAATTGCCTTTACCATGAGAGGCTGGTCTGACTCACCAATCTCACTATTCACTAAAGCTGCTAAAAGTAGCATTGCTGATTTAGGTCCAGTGTATTCAATCAGTATAAAAGGATTGTATAAATTCTACTAAAATTGGGAACATAGGAAAAGCCATTCTTTATTGAATAAAAGATTTTTTTAAAAAAATAAGATGACAGCAGAATTACTTTAAAACACAGAACAATATCTCCATTTGAAATACAGGACCTTCTGCCTGACAGCATTCAACTTATTTTTAGATTTATTCAGTGTTTTCTCAACTTCACAAGCACTTGAAACCTGACAGAGGCGGAGCAAATGTCTTTTTTTCATTTTCAATGTTACATCAAGGATATTTTTCAGATGTCTTTCATATTTATGATGTTTTCTTGCCCTACTTTGAGAGGACCAGAGTAATGATGTTCACATCACATTTTTAATTGTGTGGATGTAATTTGTCCCTTTTCTAAACCTTCTGACTCCACCAGCAATGAGATGTGAAAGGAGCTACTGAGGACTGGGGTGAAGAGCTTCTAGCTGCGATTCTGGCATCCTCTGCCCTGCAGTTCAGGGCTTGTAAGTGGGGCAAGAGAGAGGGAAGACAACAGTGCTGATGCCCCAACTGTTCTCTCTGTTTTGCTTTGGTTGGTTTAGCTTCATTTCATCTTGTTTTAAGTGTGTGTAGCTAGCAGATGCCCATGTATTCCCGCTTTATCACATTCATGCTGGGCTCGGCTCTTAACTCCTGGAAGACTTAACTCCCACCACGCCTGAGTGAGCCGCCAGTTACCCAGCAAGCATCCAGTGAAGACTATCATGAAGGGTCCTTGGGGACCCTCAGCAGAAGTCCTGCTCCTCCTACAGACCTGAAATCTCACAATAGACAACAAAAATGGAGACCATGAGATAGACCAGTGTTATGGACCAGAAACTGAGATTGAGGCTCATGTTCCAAGAGCTTAATTCTTAAATCTTACTGTAAACACACACGCAAACACTCACACACATTTTTTCTCTTGCACACACACACACACTTTTCCTCTTGTGTTAGTCCTTAGCAAAGATACTTCATCGCTCATCCTATCTATTGGTATATTAGTCTCAGCCTTTTGAACTTAGAGACCTCTTTTTGAAAGCCCAGTTTTGCATAGAGATTTTCAATACTCACAAATTGAAAAAGTACTAAGAAGTTAGAAATACTTTTAAATAAATTTCTTCTTGTTTTAACTAATCAAAATGCAGCAATATATGTATTGAACCTACAGGATAAAGATATTTTAAAAATCATATTATCTAACATAGTGAAACCACTCAATAACTATCAGCTACAATCCTATACTTACTGCTATTGTGAACATTTATATAATTCCTGGTGCCCATGTGGATTCTCGGGGGGCTTTGTTTTTGTTTTCACAGGGTTTGATAACTTTCCCAGACAAGACTTCTTCAGTCTCTTTAAATGTTAGGATTATAGTTATGTATCACTGTACCAGCTTCTGGGTCTTTATGGAATTCGTTAATAAAAAGCTGTACTCAACTCTAAATTTTCCATGTCAGGAAATTTGACCAAATTCCTATTTTACCACCACCACCACCACCATCAACATCTAACTCTGTGTTGTACATATTAAAATTTCCATCTATAATCCTAAAATATCATGAAAAGATAATCTTGTTTCTGGATCTCAGCAATTTTAAACTTTTTCACTATTTTTAATGCTTGAGTTTCTCAATTATAAAAAGTGAAAATTAAGAAAATTGATTGTAATTTATTCCTGAAAGGCAAGAAAGTTCTACAGAAAGAAACAAGTATAGCTGACTTATGCCAAGATTTGTTCTCACTATGATGTGAACACAGTTTTCCCTAGGAATAATATACAGAAAAGCCTTCCCTACATAACAGAAGTCATTGGCCTGAATGGCCTCTTTCTAGGCCAGTCTAAATTCTTGTGCTTTTACAACAGACCTCATTATACTCTAAAAAATAAAGAACACTTATAAATAAATAATAAATTGTAACAGCTCGATAGAAAAATATTTAAATAACATGAAAAGACAGTTCACAGAAAAAAATTTAAATGGCTAATAAGCATTAGGAAACAAATTCAATCTTACAAATAGCAAGAAAATCCAAAATCAAGTAGAAAAGATACAACATTTTTGTGTACAAACTGACACATCTTTTGGAGAGAAAGGTTATTCCTACAATAATAAGGATATGGTGAAACTCTCATACTCTATTTGATAAGTATGTAAACTAGTGCAATTTTTATGGGTGCCAATTCAGCAATATTCACTCAAAGCCTAGGAGAATTAATGCTAATAACTTGAATACCCACCATCAGTAGAGTGATAGCTCAAATAATGGAATAAGCATCCATGGTAGATTACAAAAACAAAAAAAAGTCACAGTTATATGCACTTAACTACAACTGTGCCCTTTGCAACATAGTTTTGCTGCTCTTCTATGAAGAGGTGAAGCATAAAGCTGGGTACAGTGATGCACATCTATCACCCTAAAACTTGGGAAGGTGGGGCAAAATGATGGTGAGTTTGGAGCTAGCCGGCGCTACATAGCAAGACCCTGCCTCAACAAAGCTTATGTATTTAGGGGGTGGAGGGTTGTGGGGTAGGTAGGGGACAGAAAACATGAGATTAAATTGTGTCATATAGTGGTACAGATTCCCAATATTGAATGTGATCATGTTGTGTATATACAATGTACCAATAAAGATTAAAAATTTTTAAAAAGAAGAAAATGTAAAGAAAAGATGGAGTTTGGCTTCCCAGCCCTTGAACACAGGCTACTCATGCTCCTTTTTTTGGCCAACTGAATGTACCAGAGGTGGCAGTGTGCAAGTTCAAAGCCCATTTCTCAAAACTCTGTATTCTCATGCCTACTCTTCTGAAAGCCCTGATTTCATCATGCAAATAAACCAAGACTGCCTCCTGGACAAGATACCATGAGGGCTAGAACCAAGTCAACCTGGTCCCAGCTGAGACCCTAAATTTGTAAAAAACCCCAGCCAAGACCAGTAAAGTTGATCCATACTGAACAACAGTTGCCTAATCAAAACTAGAAGAGATACACTTGAGTCCCTCTTAAATTGTTGATGCAAAGGCAACTAATCTGTTGTAGTGTGATTCTCATGCAATTATAAGAAGAAATATATTAGCTCAATGTACATTGGATTAGAAGAATTTTTAAGATATATTGAACAGGGAAAACTAAAATATAATTCTTACAGTAAGAATCAATAATCCACAGGGGAAAAGAAAATAAAACCTACATATATAAAAGCCTCTAAGAAAGTACGCATGGATTTGCACCAGTGTTTAGCTGAGGAGTACACAGTTGTCAGAAGAAAGATGAGGGTGAGGCACAGAGAAGACTGGGGTTTTTTTTCCTACCTCTGAATTATACAATAACAGCCAGATAAATCACAATTATAATTTTAAAAATACAGCTTTTAGGACCAGAGGGTTAGCTCAGTGGTTCCAGCGCCTGCCTCGCAAGTGCAAGGTCCTGAGTTTGATCCCTGGTAACCACATACAATGCTGTGCGTGGAGACTCACGCCCACCAATAATCAATACCAACAATCAATACCGCATACCACAGTGCCAGGCATGGTGGCTCACACCTGTAATCCCAGCACTCGGGAGGCAGAGGCAGGAGGATTGCTGAGTTCCAGGCTTGCCTGGGCTACACAGTGAGCTCAAGGCCAGCCTGAACTACAAAGGGAAACCCTGTCTCAAAAAAAAAAAAAATACAGCTTTTAAAGAAAAAGTTATATATAACCAATTCCTAGGTAAAGAGCTCAGCTGTGCTGTGAAGCATGGAAGTCTTCTCATGGAAAATACAAAGGTCCAGTGATGCAAAGTACACTTGTGTTGGGTTCTGAACATTGCCACACAAAAGGAAGAGGCAAAGGAAAGAGGGTATGCACTTTTCCCATTGACTCTGTTCCTGTGAATTTAATTATAGAAAATAACCGGGCTGGGGATTTAGCTCAGAGGGTCTGGCATCTGCCTCACAAGTGTAAGGTCCTGAGTTCTATGCCTGGTACTACATAGCACAATGACAGGCGTGGTGGCTCACGCCTGTAATCCCAGCACTCGGGGGTCAGAGGCAGGAAGACTCCTGTGAGTGTGAAGCTAGCCAGGGCTGCATAGTAAACCCAGGGCCAGCCTGAATAACAAAGTAAAACCCTGTCTAAAAAAAAAGAAAATCATCACTGTACATAATGAATTATATTAAGGTGTTTTACTTTTATTTTTTATTATATTAAAAACTGAAAAAACAGAAATATCTGCCACTAGTAGAAAATTAAATAAACCATGGCAATTTCTATACAAATACAGACATTAAAATCATATTGTGTAAATAATATTCTTGCTGTTATGGAAAAATATAATATATAAAATCAAATATACCAGATTGTTACACTTTTGTACATAAATTTGTACAACTATGCAAATACAAAAAAAATCAATGCACCATGTTGTTAACACAAGTCATCTTTGCGTATTTCATTCAAAAGGTGCTTTTTATTTTCTTCTTCAAATTTTGTTTCCCCATTACATATAATGAATATACATTCCTTCAAAATAAAACAAACTATAAAATATTTTAACTCTGGGAGAGGGAGGAGAGAGACAGAATAGAGAAAGGAGTCAGTAAGAAAATAGAAGGAAACTCACGTGATACAACAGTTCCACTCAGAAATTTCATTTCCTTTCCTTCCCTAGGACACTGAATTAGGAGGATTACATGTTCAAGCCCAGCCTTGGTAACACTGTGCCTTGGCAAGACCTTGTCTCAAAATAAATCATGAAAAAAGGTCTGGGAATGTAGCTCAGCATTGAAGGTCTGAATTCAAACCTCAGTACCACAAAAGCAAAACAAACAAAAAACAAAACCATCAAACTAGAGACACTTGAACAGGTGTATGAGACAATGTAGATAATACCTACATACTAAACATACTTATATATTTATACTGAACTGATGTAGCACAGAGATGGACAGTGATAATCTCAAGGAGAAAACGTGACTCCATAAAGTCACTCAGTTGGCAAAGGTGAGAGTACAGGGCAAAACTGGAGAAATTGGAAGTAAGATAGATAACAGTGTGCAAGAAACAGCCTTCTTTTTGCACCTAAATGGATCAATCTTGTCATTCTTTATGGCAGAGTAATACTCCATTTTGTAAAAAGAACACATCTTCTTTATCCACTCTCCAGTTCATGGACATTTGGGTTGTTTCCAAGATTGAGCTATCACAAACTGAGCTGCTATGAACAAGGGTGTACATCTGTCTTTCCAATGTGAGTTTTTAAATTCTTTTGGGTATATTCCTAGCAGGGATATAGCATACTAATAAGTGAAATCAATAGATCACAGATAGACAATTTCCAGATCTTCTCTTTGGCATGAACACCTCATGCAAATGAGTTCTAGAAAGTAGGACATCTTTTATAGAATGGAATATTTCTATAGGAAACTTGGTGTGGGAATGTGATGAGGGGAAGGAATAAATATGATTCTGAAAGAAAATAAAAGAGCATGTATAAAGGGGGGAGGAGGGGGGAGAGGGTAGGGATATGGGTAAAAATGAGAATTAACTTGTGGCATATACTGGTACAAATTTCCCAATGTTATATGGGATTTTGAGATGTATATAAATTGTACCAATAAAGAATTCAATTTAAAAAAAAAGAAACAGCCTTCTAACAACAGTGCTGGAAAATCTGGCTATCCATATGCACAAGGAATCAATCCATACCTCACTATTATAAACTAAAATAAAAATGAGTCAAAGATCTAAATATATTTTTAAAAAAACATTGAATCTGCTGCAAGACAAAAGTAGGTAAAAGTCTTGAAGATAACAGGCATAGGCAAGGACTTTCTAGCAGAACCCCAACCACACAAAAACTAACGACAAGAACCAACAAACGGGGACTGGGGATTTAGCTCAAGTGGTACCGCACCAACCTTGGACACACAAGGGCCCGAATTTGATCCCCAGTACCAAAAAAACAAATGGGATTATATCAAATTAAAGACTTCGTCAGAGTGAAGCAACAACCTACAAAGTGGGGAAAAAATTTTCAGCTACTCCTCAGATAGAAACCTAATATCTACAATATATAAAGAATTCATAAAAACTTCAATTTCCCAAAATACCAGACTCATCAGAAATGGACAATCAAAATGAATAGATACTTCTCAGAAGGTACCTATTAATCTGGCCAAGTTGACATATCTGGTGGTCACCAGTAGTCTACATATTTCTCTGTTTTCTTCTTTCTCATCCCATTTTCAATACAGCCAATAATCTCATTTTCAAGAAGTGTCTTCTAAATATTCTTTAATGATTATCCAACCTCGTCAAAAATGGACATATAAGATTATAGAACAAGCTTCCTGGCTTTATCAAGCTTACATTTTTGTAGCTGAAATAAAAACATATGAGATGATAAAGAAATAGTTCGGTCAACGAGAAGATAATTTTAAATCAAAGACTTAACAGATGGAGTAATACACCTGAATAGTGAACATTTCTATTGCCGGCAGTTATCCTTTAGAAAGGTTTTGTGGTGCTCACTTCGGCAGCACATATACTAAAATTGGAAAGGTTTTGTGGAAGAATCTTCAGATGGCTTTGAGGGACAGTGTATATAGGTAAGAAGTTAAGTGAGAATGGATATAGTTTCAGCACTAGGGAGCAGAAAGTCAAGCAAAGAACTGTAGGAAAACGTCCATATCTCAAAACAAAGAGGACCTGGGTCAGTCGGGGAGGAAAGGGCAGGACACACCTCAAGGGCCTCCTGCAGGAAGATCCCTGGGAAGGGAGCAGGCACTCCAGCATTCTCACAGAACCTAATCAGGACAACTCAACTACAAGTCCAGAGACCTGAGGGATGACCTCTTAGGTCTCTGGGCTCCATTTATATCCTCTACTTTCTCTGGCGGGGATCTTCTCATGTCTACCTACCAAACCAGAGCTGAATAAGATGAGCAACCATAATTCTCTTATTTATCTGCAACTCTTAATACCATCTCTACCCATAATGGGAACCTTTGGTTTTCATTCATTCTGAAGATATAATTAAGGTTTGGCCTTGAGAATATGGGACTCTCCTTTTGGAAACAGGCTGAAAGTATGACGAAAGCAGGGAAAAAATATTGACAGGGATTTGGCAAGATCCACTGTTAGCTAGTCCTTCCAGAATCCTTTTCCTGTCTCAGACCAGAAGTGCTAAATAGCTCCAAGGACCCTATATATATGATCTATCAATTATCTAAGGCAGAAGCAAAATCTTCAGCGATGGAAGCCAGGCCTGCCTGTGCTAGTCTGGCCTAAGACAGTCTTCATTTCCCTTTCAGTGGTGACCCCAAGGTGGCAATGTGTTACTTCTGAGCCACAGAGACCTCTGAGAGAAAGAGAAAATTGAGAAAGACTGTTTCTGCTGCTGTTTCAGGGTTTATGTTGTAAACATATGGCCTTTCCATGAGCAGTCTGAAGACTAGAAGTTTCACATTTGGAACCCTTAGGGATGTCACCCAATACAACTCTCCCTTTGAATCATTGTGGTTTGTAACCATTTGCCACAGTAAAACTTCAGTCTTCAGAGCCAGAGATTTAGCTCAGTGGTCCAGTGCCTGCCTAGCAAGTATAAGGTCCCTTGTTTGATCCCCACTAACCACATATAACAATGCTGGGCATGATGACTCACACCCACCAGCAATCAGTACTACATACCACAGTGCCAGGAGTGATGGTTCACTGCTATAATCCAAGCACTAGGGAGGCAGAGACAGGAGGATTGCTGAGTTCGAGGCTTGCCTGGGCTACATAGTGAACTCAAGGCCAGTCTGAACTACAAAGCGAGACCCTGTTTCAAAAAAAAATAAATAAATAAAAAATACCTTCAGTCTTCAATGTAATGCTCTCCTGAGTTCTGTGAGTTGTTCCATAGAATTATCAAGCAGAAGGACATATTGGAACATCCAAAATTGTTGCCAAGTGGTCTGAGTTGAGAGCAGCCTAGGGACCCCTAAATGTGTGACTGATGTCTAACAGGAGAGTAATTTTGAGGAAAACCACACTGTTAAGTAGTGAAGTCTAGTCTAACACAAGAGATCACTGCAGAGCCATTCAGAGGGGAGCATTGAAACCTGAGCCTATGTGCCAGACATGAGTATTTCCTCACCATCCATCCTCCAAGAAACCCATTTTGTTTTTTCTGTAGGTACCATCAAGGCTCAGAGATTCATCAATTCCACTGAGTCTCACTGCAAGAGAAGCCATGATTCTAATCTACCCTAAAAAAAAAACTATGTTATTGATTCATACTAGAATCTTCCAAGCAGCCACTCAGTGGGAGATTCATCTTATTCTTCAATGTAATTAGAATGATTATTCAACAAATGGATGCTATTCAGCGATCTTCCAGGAAGAGTCCAAATTTATCATTTTCATCAATTCACAACCACTGCCAGGGATCTGTATTTCTGGACACTTGGAGAGTTGGTAGAGACCAAGGGGACAAATTAAAAAAAAAAGGTTTTTGAAGCCCAAAAGCCTGTCAAGAAAAGACCTGAGCAGCAGGAACCTAGAAAGACCTACAAACACAACAGAAAAGAGGAAAGCACAAAGGAACTGTGAGTGGTTCTCTGAAGCCTAGAGAAGCAACTACTGATTATGTCAAGGGAAAATCTTCCTTCTCTAGGCCTAAAGAATAGAAAGAGTCATCACATGGTGTGGGTGGGATGGAATTTTTTCAGGACTCAATCACAGAAACATCCTACCCCATGCATCTAGTACCTGAGGTAATTGGGTAATAGTCAAAAATAGAATTTGCTCAAAAAAAAAAAGAACAAATCTTTTTAAATAACCCATTCCCTGAGCTCTGAGTCCCAATAAAGCTCAGAGAGTAAGCCATATCCTCCAGCTGTAAGTGCTGGCTACACATCCCACAAGGGCGATTCCTGACCTCTTTCCCTCCCTCTCCACAGCACTCAGTAAAGAGGTGGGCCAGGACAAAAACCCAAGACAGCCTTCCTCCACTAGTTTGATTGCAATCCTCCAAGTCCCTCACACACTCTGTTAAGGACTACCCACCCGCTCTAACCCACCCTGCCAGGTGCAGCTAGACTAGTCTTCCAGACTGAGTCAGGTCTCTTCGAAACATCACCACTTGAGACTAGACTTTCCCTGAAAACACGCAGTGCTTTGTCACTTACGCTCTTGCTCCTCAATGAGTCTGTGCTCCCATTTTTAGTACTAAAATTCCATCATGATACACATCTATCTGAAGGTAATTGTGCTCACCTTGACAACTCTAAAACCTCATAGAAATAATGTTTCAGATTACATTTATTTGTGACTAGGTCATAGACACTAAGTTAGGTAGCAAAGATGCTTATCAAGGGAAAAATGTACCTGACATCAGGTTTCTGATAGTTTAGTAGGAAAGATAGTATGAACAGACATAAATACAATGTCTATGCAAGTCAGAATGAATGCTATGAAAACAATAAATAGGAGGCTGAGAGAGAATGAAAGGTGTAATTTAAACAGACTGATCAGGAAGTGATTTTTCCTCTACCAAGAGCTGGGATGAGGGCAAGTAGAGTAATATCAAAATTGTTACACTAATGAACATAACTGTGCTTAAAAATGTAAACAAGGAAAAGGAGATTCAACCCAAGAGCGGTATATAAGCATATCAATCATAAGGTCCCCAAAAGAACTCCCATATAACCTTGTTGACACACTGAGAGAATGTAATTTGGATTTGTGCCAATATATCGCAACACCAGTATTTCTCCCTGAAATAAAATGACATGCATTTATGCCCTGTCTAAGAAAATTGTACTCTCTATTGAATTAAACATGGTAATATTTTTGTACATCAAATCTTTCTTTATGATGGTGCTGTAGAAAGCTATGCTAACTGGCTAGCACATGAACAGATGTCTAGTTAGCAACTGTACCTTTAATGCCCAGCCAAACTCTAAATTGCCACTTAGCTCAGCAGCTTATTATTGTCTTCTAGGAGTTAGAATTCTGACATAAAGGAGATTATTTCCATGTAGAATGGTCACTTACATGCACTTTGAAAGTGTAAACATCAAAATTCCAGCGCATTTTTTTCTAACTGTTCTGGGGAGTTTTAATAAGATTCCAGAACTATTGACTGGGAACAGTAAATAATATAGTGTGACATGATAGGAAATTGAACAACCTTATGTTCTTTGTGCAACTCTACCAACCTGGGAAATCTGTGCAGTGCCACATATAAAACAAAATAGCTCCATCATTAGATGTCCAATAAAGGTTGATCTTTTAGTATAACTGAGCTGCTGTTCAGATCTGGAACAAAATGACTATTCCAAAAAGAGAGAAATACAGGAGAAGTGAGTCACAATAACAGCTCCTAGGAAACACTTCTCTGGCAGCTGCTGCTTTCATCAACTTTCTCAACAAAATTATCACAGCTGTCTCTAAGAGCTTGGAAGTACTGCTAGGAATCTCTAATAAGAGTCTCTGTAATGGGAATCTCTATTGAACAGAGCCACTTACGAGGATATGGGACAAGGCTGAGGAAGGAAAATTTGATGTACCACATAACAAACACCATCATCATTGCCAGTAGTAGAATGTTGAATAAGACACAGTCCCTAACCTCAAAGAGCTTTTTTGATATACTTTGCACAAAAACATAAAATTATAACAAAATGTGAAAATGAGAGGGGAAACTGAATTTGTAGATCCTCCCAACTCAAGCAAAGCTTTGGCTTTTTTCTTGGAAGGTTCTGAAGTGGTCCCCCCCTTCTCTTGTTTAACTTTGTAAACTTTGTTACAGTCACTACAGAGCTGCCGGCTTTCTTCAGCTTTTGAGGCTGGAACCCCAGAAGACTCTGCTCCCTGGAGTTTAGAAGTACCTTGAACATCAAAAAGGTTTGTTATACTTGCTTCTGTTATAGGTGTAAATCTGTGCACCATTCTAACCAATGGAGCTTGTAGTTTATATGCTGTACTAGCCAATGAAACTTGTAAGCTTGTAACCAATCAAATGAGGTTAAAATATAACCTCACCTTAATTTCAAGAACATTCTGTAACTAAGGCATAAAAGCCTCCTTCCACCCAGCTTTGCCTCTTTGCGGAAGGATCCCAGGCTGGTCTGCCAGCATTAGAATAAAGCTGCACACTTTGCCTCTGAAACTCCTGAATGTGTCTTCCCCTGGACTGGCTGCTCTGAGCTTCGAACAGCAAAACTTGAGCTATGTTCCTTAGCCTAGCCAGAGATTTGTCGCTTGAAAAGGAAGACACAGATGGGACGTCATACAAACACATAAAAGGGACTGTCTTATTCACTTAGATTATTAGTCCTTGAGTACATCTTCACTGGGGTAAAGAAAGAAATCTTTCAATTGTAAAATACTAGAAGTATTTTTAGGAACACATGGAAACTAAAAATAAATCCTGGGAAATCAAGGAAAAATCTGTCCTTGGGCTTCCTTGGATAAATGCTGCATTAGTCTGCTAAGACTTCCAGAATAAAATACTCCTTAAACAACAAAATTTTTTCACAGTTCTGGAGGCTAGAAGTCCAGTACTAGAGAAGACTGAGCATGTTCAGGATCATCTGGCCATAGACTAGAAGTCCAAGATCAGGGTGTCCAAGAATTTGTTTTTTCTTAGGGCTCTCTTCTCAACATACACATGGCCAGATTCTCCCTATATACTCAGACACCCTTTTCTCTGTGTGAATCATTCTTGGAATCTCTTCTTGTTTTTACAAGAATACCAATCCTATTGAATTAGGACCCATTCTTATGACATCATTTAACTTTTCCTTTTCTTTTAGTTTTTTATATTTTATTTATTTTCCCCTTTATTGAGTTTATTGGTACATTTTAAATAGACATTATGATCACATTCACCATTGAGAATTTGTACCTGTACATGATATGACATCATTTAACCTTAATTGCCTCTAAAAAGGTCTTGCTTTTAATATTAGGGGGTTAGGGCTCCAACATATTAATTTTAGGGGGACATAATTCAGCCTATAATGTGGTTGGGAATGGGTCATTCTCTTACCAGAGAAAGCTCTCTGATAGGGCCATTTACAGAAATAAATTAATCTTAAATTCTACTGCTAGAACACTCATGGGCCTCGAATATCTGCAGTCAGAAAATGTAGGAGACATCTATAAAAGTGTATCTCTATTACTACACATTCTCTTATTTAAAAAGCATTTAATCTTTGTGATTCATATGACTGGTTTTATTCTTCCCCTATTCAAATAATCCTACTAGAAACTTTTTAATTTGTAGTTTTAAATGGTGCCTTGTTAGCAATTCCGTATTGTTGTATGTGGTTACTGGGGATTGAACCAGAGACCTTGCACTGGCCAGGTAGGTGCCAGAACCACTGAGCTAAATCTCCAACCCCTTTTTACACTTTTAATAAACCCTGCTATCCTTCCTACTTCTGGGCCCTGTTTAATTCTTTGTCTAGGATACAAAGAATTGTATCCCAGTAATTGAGTGAGACTTAAACCAACTGTCTGGTAACAATAGCATAATCTAAATCATATCCAAGTTTAAATGTACCTCCTATACATAATCTATTAAGCATGGGTCCTTATGAAATCTAGAGATCTTTAAATGAGGTTTAAATATGAGAATTTAAAGACAAGCTGTCTCAGCAATGAGAAAACTAACTAGATTAGAATGCTATGCTTCATGTTTAGATGTCCTCATGTGGTTATAGGTGGGGCTTTCTTAGAGGAGGCTGGATCTAGTATGGAATACTGGTATTAATTCACAGCAGAATTCTAGGATCAAGGGCTCTGGATTAAGGGTGTGAGTGCTACCACCCTAAGTAGCCTGGACAAAATATAAGTGATAAAAAGGACTGTGGTCATCCCTTTTTACCTTGCTGCCTTCTTCCCACCATTGAACTGTTTTGCCTCTTCAGTATCTATCTCTCATGCCACTCTGCCTCAGAGCCAGCTGCTTATGGATTGAACCTCTATAAAATGCGAGCTAAACAAATCTTTCTCCTTGGGTTTCAGGTATTTTGTTTTAGTAATGAGAAAAGTAACGGACACAATTTATTTCTCCATCTTCCTTATACTAAGAATAAAAACTTCCAACCCCAGCCCTGGGATAAAGATCTCAACAGAATCACATTTACAACATTCTCTGGGCCTTTCAGTGGGCCAAAGCACACAGATGTGTATGGATTTTTTTTCTTCTCCATATATAAATTTGGAGTATTTCTGCGAGTTTCAGGAATACATGCTCTCCTCTCAATTTGGCCAAATTATGAATAGTCTTATTTTTATAGGCTTTTCTTATACTCCTGATGGCAGACAGGAAAATGAATCTAAGTATTTGAGGCCTATCTTTAGATGTCTTTTTGCCTGCTCTTGCTCTCCATAACAGTATGGCAACCAGAATTGACTCAGTACTTCCTCAGAGACGAGCTCCATAGAGACTCAGTATTCTCCAGCCCCCTCCTCATGCTCCTTAGACAGAATTCAGCCCCTCAGGATATACTTAGATAGTACATTTCCAACTCACAGCTCATCCTGTCCCAAGAGTGGTCCTGAGAGTATAAGGAACACGAGTCCAGGTTTCTTTTTCAATGGCAGAGAAATATAACAAAATAAAGCAAGGTTGGGTCAATTTTCAAATGATCCTTGTAGGTTTTCAGATGAGTTTCAAACTTCAGCCCTTGTTCTTATCTCTCATATGAAGATGTCCAATTTGTCTTTGCCCCTTGCTATACTCCAAATAAACAAAGAATCCTAGGAGAAGCTGGGAGACTTGTAGATGGACAATATTTTGTATAAAGAGATTCGAATCAACCTGGAGGGGTTGTTGTCCTTCCAACAGAAGCAAACTAGGATTATAATACTAGAGATGGACTAAATATGAAGTCTAAAATGGTGATTGTTCTTATCATGGGAATAAAAAAGTACAATAAAGAACTTGTTAATTATAAAAAGGTGAGAGTGGTTATAGGTGGCGAAGAAAAAAATCCAGCTGTCCTTTGTAGCCAGTTTGTAGAAGTGTTCCATAAATATGCAAACATAAATCCATCTTCAAAGGAGGTCAGATACTAATGGAGTCATATTTCATTACTCAGTTGGTTCCAGACATTTGGCACCAATTGTAAATACTTCAGATGAGTCCCTAGCCTTCTATGACCCAGTATCTGGACACAGCTTTGTTCAACAATCAGGATGTGGAGAAGGATAAAAAGGAGAACTGAGGAAAAAGAAGTGAACCAAAATTATGGCTTGCACAAGTGACATTGCTTTAAGCATGCACAAGTCATCCAAGGTAAACTCCAGGGCCAATAAAAGAAATATTTCTATCTTTAAATGCAAGGAAACTAGACATGGGGATCATGACTTCACCAGCCACTGAGAGGCCCTCCTGAGCCCAGAGTCAGGTAGCTGATGTACCTGACTCATGGCACTGGAGGATCAACTGTTCCCAATTTCAGAGAGGGACTGAGCCAGCCAAAACCCTCACCTCCTGTTATGGCTTATATCAAGATAGCCCCTTAAAGTCTCATGCATTCATCCGTGGGGCTTTTCAAAGCTGGTTGGATCTAGGGCACATGATACAGGAATTAAGAGTGTGTGGTACTAAATTTGTAGTTCTGTGTGTGGATAATGAAAACCCCACCCTGAGCGTGGATGGCAGCAATCAATAGGTGTATAGTCTGTATGTATCAAGCAAGGGAAGGTAGATTGCTGTTGCTTGCTGATTTGCTGTTTTCTACCTGCTTTCCCAGGGACTGTTTCTTCTCTATGATGCTCTTCTGCCAGGCCACCTGTCTTGGAGCCAGCTGACTATAGATCAAGACCTCTACAAACTGTGAGCTGAAATAAACCTTTTTTCCTTTTACTTGTGGGTGTCAGGTATTTTTGCCTTAGCCATAATAAAAGTAACTAATGCATATCCCATTATGAAGATGACTGAAGAGGCCCAGGACAAACTGCAATACCTCCTCTAAAAACATCTTCTCCTGCAAGGAACTCTGGTTAACCTGAGCATCATGAGTAAGCAAATCCAACTCCTTATTCACGTAGGGGCAACTTCTTTCTCTGGAAAGTAGGCAGGCTGCTATTATTCATTGAAGGAATCCCAAAGGAATATATCTAAAATCTCCTTGGGAAATCAAGAAGCTGACAAAGAAGCAAGAAGGCAGCATTCCAGCTTCTCAAGACCCTAGCTTTATTCCCAGTTTGTGAAGAACAATTAAAGCTAGTCCATACCCTGCCATACACACAAGATGGATGGGCCTTAGGGCCAGGGGGAATTAAAAAGAAAGTTTGGTGATGCTTGGAAAACAAACTAGTCTTTCCTCAAGGGACACAGTAGAAACTTATAAAAATCTTTAATGACTCTTGGTAATCAAGGTGTTCTTCAAAGAAATCATTCCTTGGTTTTGATTACCCTCATCCCTTCAGAGTGATAGTGGGCTTACCTCTCAAATAACTTGGGATGTGGCAAAGGATTTAGGAATAAAGTATCATTTCATTCTGCATGGAGACCTCAGTCCTTTAGAAAAATTAGGAGAACCCACCAAACCCTAAAGCAAATTGACAAAACTTTGTCAAAAGACTTCTGAGTCTTGGCTCCAATTACTGCCAATAACCCTCATTTGAAACTGGACTAAATAGGAGCTGCTGTATAAGAGACATTTTTAGTTTGATATGTTAGTGGATCCAGAGCCACAAGGCTGTCACAGTATCATATTGAACAGCTCAAAATATAATAAGCTATCCAACTATATGGAAACAACCCCTGGAAACAAATGGCCTGGGGCAACCTAGTGTCTAGCTGGGAGACAAAGTGCTCATTTAAACTTGGAAAGAAGGGACTCCTTTAGACTAATTAAAACCAAAATGGAAGAGCTCTTTTTTTAATTGAATTCTTTATTGGTACAATTTATATATATCTCACAATCACACATAACATTGGGGAATTTGTACCAATATATGACACAGTCAATATATAGGGGGTGGGGAGGTATGGGTGGGTGGGGATACGGGTAAAAATGGAAGAGCCCTTTTTGATGAACCTTGCCACACATGCAGCAGTAAAGTAGGCAGAAATAGAGAGCTGAATTCACCTATCCAGCCCGTGATTAGAGCTGTCCAAGGGAAAGGGCCACTTGAAAGAAAAAGCTACTCTTGTAACCCTTTGGAGACCAGAAGCTCCTCTTCATACAAGACTCCACTACTGCTCGAGGCACTAATGACCCCTGATCCAACTTGAATGGGCACCTGTATTTGGACTCCTGCTTTTAATTGGACTTATAATGTGGATATTTTTGCTAGGGCTATGAGTCTCAGGCATTTAGTAGTTTTATCTAATATCCCTCTTCACCATGCTTTCATCTCAATAGGAAACATGGAAATAAAACTCCTCAGAAAACCTCTCCCAAATAATAACATGAAAAAATGACATCTCTGACTGCAGAGTCTGTCATAATCCACCTCTTAAAATGGACCAGGAAATATTCTGTCTTGCTCCTTCTCATATTAGTTTATCTAATTAAGGGTTCAGATGATGATCCATACAATAGCTCACAAGTCCCCTAACCAATTTGATCTTTCTCCCACTCAACATGCAGCTCAACAATTCTTGACATATAGGGACTTTTTTCCCATTGTCTTCTGACAGGTATTCTTCCAGGTCAGCCTGCGATCTCCAATATCTTGAGATAATCTGAGAGCACACTATCCCCAGTAGATAAGGCCAGTAACCCCTTTCAGCTGCAAGTAGCTATGCAATGGTAGAGACTTCCATTCTCTCAGTGTGCCATAAAAAATCATAGGCATTATGTCTTTCAGGAATAAATGAGATTGGCAGGACAAAACCGGTAAAACAAGTAGGCAAATGCCGGGTGTGGTGGCTCACGCCTGTAATCCCAGAACTCGGGAGACAGAGACAGGAGGATTTCTGAGTTCCAAACTTGCCTAGGCTACATAGTGAGCTCAGAGCCACCCGGAACTACAAAGCGAGATGCTGTCTCAATTTAAAAAAATAAAAGAAAAACAAGTTGGCAAAATCTGCCAATCATAGGGACCCAGAACACCTGCATTTTACACAGAATCCATCACTGCTGCAATTCTCAAACTCTATACCTGAGACCAATCAGGACATGTCAATTATCAACTCTTCATTTACATTTGCTGCAAAATCAAGTAGGTTTTTCATAGGACGGCTTAAGTCTGACATCGGACCAAGTGAGTCTCTTATGGACAACCATCTCAAATACCATCTTTGCACCCAAGATCTAGATATGGTACACAAAAGCCTCTGCCATTATCCTCATGGCCATGGTAAGTCTTTCTGCTAGCTCCCCTCACTCTACAGGGCCTATTTCTTTTCCACCTTCATAAATGCAAACTTCACTACCTTTTCTGTGTGCCTTGTCCAATTCTTTGCTCATAACACAAAGGACCTGGAAAGAATGTCTCCATAACCCAAACACTGGTAACATTTTATCTAGTGATTACTTAAATTAGGTACTTTAAAATGTAGTCCTTAAAATAATTTTATTTTCCAGAAAATACCCATAAATATCAGAGACAAAAATTTTTGGCTTTTTGAACCCCAAATATGATGAGGTTTTATTGTATACAGTGGATTTTTTCCTGGATGAATAAGCAATATTTACATCCATCTACATGTGGTTTTTAGTTTGAGATACAAATATGATTTTCTTTTTTTTTTTTTTTTTTTGGAGACAGGGTCTCGCTTTGTAGTTCAGGCTGGCCCTGAGCTCACTATGGTGCCCAGGCAAGCCACCGCGAACTCAGCAATCCTCCTGTCTCTGCCTCCCGAGTGCTGGGATGACAGACGTGAGCCACCACGTCCGGCATTGTGGTATGCGGTGTTGATTGTTGGTGGGCGTGCCTCCATGCCCAGCATTATATGTGGTCACCGTGGATCGAACTCAGGACCTTGCACTTGCGAGGCAGGCGCCGGAACCACTGAGCTAATCCTCCGGCCCACAAATATAATTTTCTATTGGTCAACAAATACTTAGAAATACATAATCTACAAATAAATGTATATACACATCAGGAAAAGAAGTATAGTATGATGGTTTTGCAATAGATATTATTACCCCCATATGCAGGACACTAGAGAATGCCATATATCACAGAAAACCCACTACACTGCTGGCCCTTAGAGAAAAAAATGAAAACACATGTGCAGCAACCTCAATGACTGAAGTCACCCAAGCCATTGTAATAAATGTCTGGAAGCTTATGGCTACCACATTGAGTGCCTCTTGTAATTGTAGAAGACAAAGGTAATTTGTATTAATCTCAGTATGTCACAATAAATTTAGTGTTGAAATATTTATACAAGCTTTTATTTTTCTGAAGTGTATATAATTTTTAACAGGCTGTAAAACTGAGACTATATACTAAGTATTGGCATAAACTAAATTTTATAAGACTAAGTGTTGCTTAAAACACATTACTGAAATTCTTAAGCTCAAGAATCTTTGGTGTCTCTCTTGTTAGCCTCATCCTAAAATAGGCTGAAAGAAATAACATGATTTTTCAAAGTACTAGTGAAATATGTGTATGTTTTATTTCTGGGATGGCATCATTTTGTAATAATCTAAAAATTATGTTTTTGTTGTAAATTGATCATATATCCTAGCAGTATATTGTTTTTTATTGAATTCTTTATTGGTACATCTTATATGAGAACCTAGCAGTATATGTTTTGAGAAAAACACTTTAAAAAGAGAAATATTTTTAAATAAAAAAGATATTATTCTAAAGTCTAATTTTCCTGATATAATGCAGTCAGTCTTGACTGTTGTGTTAACATGCTAGAAAAGTCACTAAATTATTTTGCTGAGATGCTACCTTATGTATAGCCTTTGTTCTGGCTCATATCTAGATATCTTCCCAAAGCTTCATGTAGTCCTTGATGGAGCTTTTCAGAGGTGGCTGGATCTAGGGAATGTGATGCTAGAAATCAAGAATGTGATGTTGGGATTGTTCATGGCGCATACTAGAATTAAGGGTGTAGATAAAATATAAGAGACAGAAAAAGAATCAGTGCTTGTTGTTCATAGCTTGATGCTCACTGCCTTCTGCCTACCATGAACTATTTCTCTCCTGAAATGCCTCTCTGCCATGTCACCTTGCCTTGGAACCAGCCAACTATGACCTGAAACCTCTACAAACTGTGAGCCAAATAAGCTGTTCCCCCTTCAACTTTGGGCACCAGATATTTTGTTTCAGCAATGAGAAAAGTACTCAGAGAACCATTTAGTTGGCAAAAGCTTTGTCCCTTTTAGTCACTAAAGGGAAATTTTTCTTTAATCACCCTTACCTTGAAATGTACTTGGAATTAAATATTTCAATAAAGGATATAACAAAGGCTGTAGCAAAGAAGTTTTCTCAGTTGCAGTAGATGAACACCTAAAAACTAAGTCATAACACGAAGTACATTTAAAATGTAACAAACTGTGTTATTTTTTGGTAAATAGGCAAATATCTTCTAAATATTTGTAGTTCTATCGTGTGTACCTAAAAAATTCTAAAGGCATTTTCACTATTTTTAAAACAAGTGCAGCTTGATTACTAAAATTGTAATTCTTAGTATTTGGCATGATTGAATGATGTACTTTCTGCCTAATGGTAATTGATGTTGGTTTGCATTTAAAATAACTATAAAAATACTTAAATATACTTTCTGATAGAATTAAACTTGTTTTAAAAACAAATTGATTTCCTTTATCTTAGATACTATGTTTCTTCCTTCAATTTCATTACACAAACTGATCTGCTTTGCTCTCATTAATTTATTTTACATTTCCTTGTGAACTTTGTAACTACTGCTTGTCAAAATCCTAATGTTTTAAAATACTGTCACCTATAGAATAGATTATATTAAATTTGACAATGGATCCTCCATAAATTCCATAAGGCTATTTTTTCTAAACCTGTGTCATTACTCAAATTTGACTAAAAGGTTTTAAACAGTATCCTCTACTGTCTGTCACCTCCACTCCACTTGACCTGAGCTGGCTTGCTACCAAGAAAGTTATTAGGGTATCAAGGGACCAACCCAGACTGTTTATTAGCAATGCATTCAGAGACACGGGTGGGGGAATTTTGGGGATCATAAAGAGTGCACTTGTCTCAGCCCTACCCAAAATAAAAAGCAGAGCCACAGAAGTTATAGAAAAATGATTATTTTTTTCTTGGTTGTTTTTTCTTTAAACAGGGCCTTATTTATAATTGAAACTGGCCTTGAATTCACTATGTAGCCCAGGCTGGCCTCAAATTCCAGGCAATCTTCCTCCCTCAGCCTCCAGAGTGATTGAATTACAAGAATGCTTTTAATCCTCATATTAGAAAAATAATTCTTATATATGATTGCCTAAAAGCAATTCTACAGTAGGTAGAGCTATTAGATATCTTCTTGTTGCATGTAGGGGGTATACACATTGATACTCCACATGAACATGAAGCTACCAGGATCATAAATTCTTAGCACCAATAAGGAATTAAAGAGGTAGAGGTTAAAACAAAAAAAGATGGTTTATTCAGAAAAGAGTGGGAAAAGAGAAGATAGCCTCTTAGGAAGAGCAGGGAGCATCAGAAAGGTGAATACTGTGGAACCCTTGTCCTTGGCTCCTTTTCTTTAAGACTAGCGCTTCTTCCTCCCAGCCCCCATGCAGTCACCTGGAAGTTGTCACAAGCTGATTGACTCTATGGCTGTCTTTGATCCCAACCTAGGTACCTCTGTCTGTATTCCTCCTGGCCCCTTGGATTTTCCTGGTCTTTTGTAGTAGATAAGTATACATGGAAGGCCTCATAGAAAAGTAGCTTAGAGTTAATGATTAAATAAAGTGGATATGTGTGTTTTTGTTGTAGTACTATGGAGACACTAAAGTAAGAATATGCACACACAGATGTACATGTGTGTATGCATGCATTTTTTAGTTCAGGCTGACCCTGAGCTCACTATGGTGCCCAGGCAAGCCGTCGTGAACTCAGCAATCCTCTTGTCTCTGCCTCCCGAGTGCTGGGATTACAGGCGTGAGCCACCACGTCCGGCATTGTGGTATGCGGTGTTGATTGTTGGTGGGCGTGTCTCCACGCCCAGCCAGCATTATACGTGGTTACCGGGGATCGAACTCAGGAACTTGCGGCTTGCAAGGCAGGCGCCGAAACCACTGAGCTAACCCTCCGACCCTGCATGCATATGTTTTTTACATATTAAGTAAGAGTCCTTTGGTGGCTGTAGCTTGTCTCCTTTGGATTTTATCAAGAGTGGCTGAGGGGAGCTGGTTTCCCCGGTCTTTTGTTTCTGGCTCCCTTCTGCTTTGTTAATCTTTCTGACAAATTCTTATCATAATTTCATACCTGATGCCTTTCTGGTCTGGTTTCTCTCTCCTTACCTACTTTTGTCTTTTCAATAGCTCTAACTATAGAGACAAAAGCTACTTGTAGTAAGATCCTCTATTAATTTTTAATAAAGTGTTAGACTTTTATCCTAGTCTCTCCCTCCTAGGAGTTCCTCTTTCTACATCCTGATTGTGACTTCCTTGTACATATGGCAGCTCAACCTTTAAAGATACTTTGTTCAGGTTCAAGCTTCTGGCTCCTTTCACTGAAACTCCAGCTGCCTTTAAAGGAACCTCCACACTAATTCAGCAATCAATCACTGACCAGATAGCATGGTGCCTCAAGTTCCTCAAAATGGAAAAATGTATCAAACCAGGGCAACTCCAATCAAGAGCTTAAAAATGGATGATTTAAAATGGAATTTTGAAAGAGTAACTATTCCTCCAGTGTTGTGCAGCAAGAAGAAACTTCTACCCTCAACCTTTCCAATAAGATGTTTCAGCAGAATCACACTGTCAACATTTTCTGGGTCATCTAGTGGGTCAAAGCCTGGCTAAATCTACATATACATGTCCTGGTTTTTGATCAGCTCCTTCTATAAACTGGAATGCTTCTGTGCACTTAAAGGGTTAGATTAGCTGACCTCCCAGTCTGACCAAATTGTAAATAAACTCATTTCTTTTGTATCTATGAGGTTTTCAAACACTCTTGATGGTGGTCAAGTGAATGACTAGATTGTCAAGACCCAGATTTAGGCCTCTCCTTAACATGAAGGCACAAGTCACTTGCATCTGTTAAGTTGTAAGACCGAAGAAGTAAGTGACACACTCCCAGTATACCCAGTGAAGAAAAGACATAACTTGGAAGGCCATGGATAATAACTATAGCTATTTTGGTTCAAATAGGAGAGGAGGCAAGATGCAAAAGAACTACTGGATCATTTCAGCTCTGAAATCCAGTTGAGCCAAAGAGGAGAGTTTCTTGATTAGATTTTAAGCCCTAAAAATTATTTTTAGTTTACCCTTGAGACTCTTAATTCCACCCTCTGAATCATCCTTCCTCTATCATGAAAGGTAACACATATTTGTTACTGAATAGCTTCGCTAGCCTGCTTCCTGCTAGCAGAATTGGGAGTTTGATAGCTACCTTTTATTTTGTACTCTGTCCTTTTCAGTCTAAGCCAGTAGTGTTTCTGCTAAAATAATTTCCCCAAGAACTTAGTGCTTTTCCCATGGATTTCTATGAAATTTATTCCATCAGGGAGAAAAAAAAAGATACACTCATAGATATTTTCCAGACATTCTATATCTTTGGCTATTGTTCAGATAGCTTAGGGATAATACTTTAATCTTCCTATAAGTCTTTTGGTTTGATTGAGAGGATCTATATGGTGCATCTTTAATCTTGTTAAAGGTCCCTTTGTGCAATTCAATGCTTTTACCTTTTACCTTTCTGAAACTTTAATTAAAAACAGCTTTTTTCCATACAAAATATTAATTTTGGCATTTTTCCCCATTAGAGAGATTGATTGAAAACTCATATTCATCTAGGCCTGGTTCCTCTTCATTCAACAATTTTTTTCTTCAATTTCCCTGTCTTCTAATGCTCTTCACTATAAGCAGCAAGAACAGACCTAGTGCTCCTTCACCACTTTGCTAGAAAATTTATTTTACTCTGTGAAAAAATTTATCAGAAATCTTGTTTTCCATGTAATTATGAGACAAGGTCATAAAGTTTTATTTGTCACTACCTGACAAAGATCATTCCCCCTTCAGTTTCAAAAATATATTGCTCACTTCCTTCTGAGCCTTCACATATAGTGCTCTTAAAGTGCAAATTTTTGCTAGTAATCTCTCTTCAAAGTAATTTATTTCTATAATTCCTCTCAGAATTCCTTGTCTTTCACAAACGAGAGTCTTAATGCAACACACACTTTTGTTGTTTACAGTATCTGAGAAAAAATATGCTAGGCCTAGAAACTCTCCAGTGAGTATGAGGATGTAAACAGCCACAGTGGAGAAACCCATATGACAATGAAGTGTGAGTCACAGGTTGTTGATGTTGTTGTTCAAAGCATGTCACCCCCTAAATATGCCACTTTGGCATATTATTTATTTATTGATTATTTTAAGCTAAAAGAAATTAAGAACCAGCTGATACACAGAAAGCTCTTTACCTTCCTCTCAGCTGCCTAAAATAAAATTTCCCCTTTTGTAAAGGAAATTTGTATTAGTATAGGCATCTATACCAAGAAGAGAGCTACTTTGAGATAATATTTATCAACTAAGAAATTTTATCTGCTTAATAAAGCAACATCTGTTCACCATATATTTTCTCCTCTCACTTCCCCATAATTTGTCTCTAATTCTCAAACCCCAAAAAACTAAAACCCCTCTTCCTTTCTCTATGAAGGATGATATGTGTCTCAATCACCTGGCCCCTTACTTGAGTCTCCTATCTTTGTGAGATCTCCTGTTAATTTGTCTTATGTCTATTTAATTCATAGGTCAGCTAAAGAATCTAGAAGTGTAGAAGGAAGCAAGTTTTCCACCCCTTATCTTTTGTTTAGATATAGATATTTTGGGGGCTTTTTTTATGCCCTGTCAAGTCAGAGTGAGAAGACCAGGTAACAAGGTAAGAGAAAAAGTTATTGGTATTGAAGCTGTCTTTGTTTGTTCTGCCAAAACTAAAAAGTTCTAATGGTGTGTCTATATCTTCACAATAAGAAAATAGGGTTAGATGAACTCAAAAAACCCTTCGATTTTGTTTGTAATCCTATGATTTCAGGAGATAGACTTTTTAGATTTTTTAGATGTATAAATCTCAAAATGCTTGTCCTGATACTAATGCCAAGTCCTTATTAAGATTTCCCAGTGCTGGCTTCTGGCAGTATCCCAACCATCTGAAGCTCAGAAGGAAACTGAGTAAAAAGTAAAAGTTTGGGTATTTGGGGGCCAAATGTGTAATTACCAGTCAATTTGTTACACACCAAAGTATTCACCTTTATGGCAACATCACGAATATTTATCACACTTAAACTTTAAATCCCAATGTTAGATTTTGTAAAATTGGTCATTTTCAAATCAGAGAAGCATTCAAAATGTCTCTTTTTTTCCCTCCTCCAACATATTCTTTAATTTACTTCCTTTCTATCAGTAACTCTGTTTATGTTCAGATTTATCTAAGGACAGCCATTCTCATTTTTGTGTCATTTGTTCACTAAGTGTTAAGTTGGGAATGTTGGAATGTGTCTCTACAATAGTCTGGGGCAGCAATCAATATTATATGTATTGATTTATTCATTCATTTGTTCATTCATGCATTCATTTTTAGTACTTGTAGTACATAATGATTACATTTGTCATGGAGAGTTGATACAGGTACATAACACATTTTAATTATTTTTACTTTCTCTTTCTACTCTCTCCCTTTAATACTTTTTTAAAGCTCTCCAGTGAGTTCTAATGTACAACCATCAGACTTGAGAACTAATGGCCTAGAATATTTTAAGGAAGCTGTTTCTCCTCTGAACTCTCGAAAGGAATGTCCATTAAAACATCTCTGAGAATAATGAAACTCTGCTGACAAACCCAAAGACTGATGAGAGAACTAAATTTAGGATATGGAACTGTAAGGCTAAGAATCAAAAGCCTAAAGCAAGTAATTAAAGGAAGATTTTTCTTTCAGATCTTCTTGAACATCAGAAAATTTCATGACCAAAAGTCCTTTCTCACATATATGCAACTTCTTCAAACCCTATCTATATGTAGTCCAGACTGCATACTTCTTCATTCTGAAGCCCTCTTATTCTCTAATGTAATTCTGAAACAGTAAACATACTAGAAGAAAACATAGGAAAATATTTCCTGACACGAATCTGGAAAGATTTTGTGGTATGATACCAAAAAACACATGCAGCAAAAACAAATATAACCAAGGAGGACTATATCAAACTAAAAACTTTTGCCCAACAAAGGAAACTGTACAGTAAAAATTGAGCCTATAACGTAGAACTAAATATTTTAATCCTAGTCTCTGCTAAAGCATCTGAGGTTGTTTATCATGTAGGTCCAGAGAGACAGAACACAGTAGAACAACTCATGCAAACCAGATGTATCACTACAGATAGACAGCAAAAATAAACAGAAGCCTAACTAAGCTCATCCCCTAGTTTCAGAAAGATTCCTGGACCACATGGAATCTCATCTGCATGTCCCTAATAACTCACCGTAGCTGCAAGATCCTGAGAGATTTGATTTTGTATCTTGAGCATTACTTAGTTCACTGAGCTCAAGCACTACAGGACATCCTGTTCTGGGAGGAATGAGATTACATACTGTACTGTTTTGAATATTTGCTCCTCCTCTCGGGATGTTACATTCTATGAACTCAGAGGAGCAGGGTTGGCCAAGGCCATCCAGGGACCCTTCCTCTTGATAGGGGTTAATATCCGAAATACATAAGGAACTTCAACAACCCACTGGTTAAAAAAAGTAATAAATGGATTAAAAAGTACATTAAAGACTTGAGTAGATATTTTTCCAAAGAGACGCAAATGGCCAAAAAATATATTTTAAAAATGTATACATCAGAAAAATGCAAATCCAAAACTGTGAGACTATACCACCTTGCATCTATCAAAATGGTTACCATAAAAGAACAATAGACAAGTGTTAGCAAGTACAGGAAAGTCTACAATATGTGGTTGTTGTTGGATGCTGAGTAGCTCTCATAGATGTAAGTGCTAAAGGCTCCATCCCAGTGTGGGGCTAGTGGAGGAAACTGGGCCTCGCGAGAAGTCCCTAGGTCGTCAGTGAGTCCCCTTGAAGAGAGCTATAAAACTCCAGTCTCTGTTCTCCTTTTGTTTCCTGGCCATGGGGTAAAGTGTACATCTGGCTCCACCACATGCTTCCTGCCACTGGCATGTGTACCCTCCTCATGGGCCTAAAGCAGCGAGTCTGCCTAGACCTCAATGGGAAGCTCTAAAACAAGCAGCCAAAATAAACTTTTGATCTTCATAAGTTAATTATCTCAGATATTTTGTCATACTGAGAACGTTGACTATCGCAGAAAGTTGGTATCAGGAAGTGAGACCACAGGCTACAGCTGTATTTGATGATGTTGAAGAGCCTTTAGCATTGGTCTACAGGAAGGGTTTGGAGGAGCAAGCTAGAGGAATCCTGGAACGGGATAAACAGAGCTTACCAGGTGACTCTGGTGATGGCTTAGGAGATCAGAATTCTGAGGGGAATGCTGACAGTGAAAACCACACTGATGAGGTTTCAGAGGAAAATGAGATCTCTACTGATCTCTGTTTTCACTAACAGCTGCCCGTGTTGCAGCATGGAAAAGAATTTTGATTAATTTTGTTCATTCCGTGACACTTCATGGGTGGCTGAGCATAAAGATGATGGAGTCGTTAACTTGGAAGAGGAAATATCAAGGTAGCAAAGCAGGCAGACTGAGGAATGAGTTACTAGCCAATTTAGCCAAAAACAGAGTAGAAATATTTAAACGTTTTGTACTTTGACATGAAAAGCAATATGCACAAAAGTGCAGCCAAGGAGAGTGCAGCTGCTATAACCAATAAAAAGAAGCCAAGTATTTGGTACTATGACAATAGGAAAGAGACGTCATGGGCATCTCAGAAACCTCCCACATCCATCACAGGCTCAGAGGCGGAGGAATGCAGATCTGTTCCACAGACTTCTCAAGGCCCAAGTGTTTCAACAAAAAAGCCTGAGTAGCCCTGTGTGAGACTTGTTTCCATGTGTTCCACCTGCAGCATCTCCATCTAGCCTCCTCCTGTCCTGCAGATTGCTTTCTCTCCTAGGCTCTTGGAGCAAGTGGCCGTTAGTGAACCCTGGGGTTTTTGTAAGGCTGTTTCCGTTACTACTGCCTCCGTGGGGCTTATGACAGTACAGCCATGGACAGCAGTCACCAAGTGGCAATGCCATGACGGTGAGCTAGAAGACTTGGAGAGATTTCTGAAACTCCTGTGCAGGAGAGGAAGGAGCTCCGGGAGGAGAGACTGAAGGACAAGTCAGGCAACAAACGGATATTAAGCCAGCTGCCACTGTGGGCACCTAGAGCTGGACCCCGCTGGGGAAACTCAGGAACCAATGTGAAATACTTGTCCCCACATTATCCTACCTGAGAGCCGAAGGAGCTAGGGGACTGACACACGCCATGTTCTGTATGTCACTGGTGAGGATAGCTCCTAGAAAAGGGAACACTTATTCTCCGGTCCTTAGACCTGTGTGCCCAGTAGGGTGTAAGAGAAAATCCTTAGGAAAAGCTGGCATGAGCAGGATAAGCAGTGTTCACTGATGTTAGAAGCATGTCAGACCAGGGGGGAGCTGGGGCTGTAGCTCATCCACAGAGCGCTTGCACTGCAACACAAGGTCCCAGGTTCAACTCCTCAGCAGACCAAAAGAAAAAACAAAATGAGTAAGACACCAGCCACACAATTCATTTCTTTTTCTTCATTCCTTAAGTATTATGAGGTGGATTTTTCTATCACTTGCACCCAAAGCAGACATAACTAAGAACACTAATAAAGAAAATATTTTTAAAGAAACACAATGCATTTATTTATTTATTTATTTATTTATTTAACTTGTCACTCATTTCTGCAATTCAAAATGGTAAATGATCCTTCAAATAATTTGTCAAATGTTAGATAGGTTGTTCAGCAATTTCCCCTCGAATCCCCAGCATGGTGAGAACCATGGCAAAACATAACACCTGTAACTGAATTATTCCTTGGATGTTCGACTTTTCTTCCCTCCTTCTGACCTCTCCTGCTTGGATGCACCCTGCTCAGTGCTGCCCGATTTATCTCCTGGTGGTGTCTCTCTAAAGAACCAGAACCAGAACCAGCCAGATTCCAGCCCACTCGGAAATTCTCCTTCCGCTATTTGTTTTCCCATAATATGTACACCTTTCCTACCTTTTAAAACTCACCATCCTTCAAAGTTCACTCTCTCTCTCGGTTTGCAGGCCCAGACAGTACCAGGAGGAGGTGCCCTGTATACAGCTCTCCCACGTTCAGTGGAGTCACGCTCACAATTCAAAACTGGGCAAGGTGAAAATATTTTCACCACAAAAACCAGAAGACACTATAAAATCAGGACATCTCCCACCCTATGAGAGACGGCGCCAGCACAACTCTGCTTCCACTTGCAATCACGTTACTGTCACTACCTGCTCATTACGAAGGCATCACTGCTGGCCTTGTACCGCGCTCCTCTCAGGGCTGTTTTATCTTCCCCTTCCGCCTGCAAGCCCCCCAAATACAGAGGCATTAGCTATGGGGGGCGTCTTCGATTGTTGATCCCTCAGACTGCTTAACGTGAACTGTGTACTGCAGAGATTTAATAATATTAGTAGAACTTTCAGGGAAAGCGTTGTTTGTTTTGTGTTGCTTTCACCGTCCTTGTGAAACAGCTGCCTTTGGAGACATCATTATACACAAACACAGTGGGCAAAATACCCTAGCAGAGCAAAATGCTTTCAAATAACATCCACTCTCTGCAGGAGTTCAGAAAATAAAACTCCTCCAGCTATTTTGCATTGAATAATTGGTTGAGCCCATTCCTCCCCAGATAGCTTGGAGCAGTAGAAAGCATGGAAAAGGCTTGATGTCTAGGAATACCTTTTAATAAACCCACAGCAGCGCTCCTTATATTCCAATACTACTTCTTCAGTCTTCCATGGTCTTTAAATAAATGTCTTACCTGCCCACAAACTCAACTCAGCTGAAGGAATCCATGAATTTAAACACATTTTAAATTGAAATGGAGAAAGATTTTTATTTTTATTCTGCAACTTTTAAAAATAGATTTTAAAGGTTACCTGGAAAAATAAATGAGAGATATATATATCCAATAAAAAGTTAAATACTAGACATATTCAATATTAAAATGTGTTCTAAAGCTATGCTTATTGTTTAAATGAGGTACTAATACTAGTACCTCATTTTAATACTAATAAAGATAGATATTTAGAATGGTAGAACTAGAAAACCTAAAGTTATAAATGTTATTCTGTTATAAAGATGAATTCTGTATATGCTAAAGTTAGCACTCTAAACCCTAATAACTTGTCAATGAATATGGGAAGACACCTGGATAGCCATCCAGAAATCAATACATTAGATATTTACCTTAACAAATTTCAAATCAAAAAATGTATAATTGTTTATTATGAAAGTACTAGGAAATTATGTATGAGTATGTGTAATTTTGAAAAAAAAATAGATTTTAGGGCTGGAGATTTAGCCCAGTGATTCTGGTGCCTGCCTAGCAAGCACAAAGTCCCTGGTTCGATTCCCAGTAACCACATACTACAATGCAGGGCATGGTGACTCATGCCCACCAGCAATCAGTACCTCATACCACAATCCCCGGCATGGTGGCTCACACCTGTAATCCCAGCATTCAGGAGGCAGAGGCAGGAGGATTGCTGAGTTCAAGGCTTGCCTGGGCTACATAGTGAGCTCAGGGCCAGCTTAAACTACAAAACAAGACCTTGTCTCAAAAAAAAAACTACAAAAAGAAATATTAACAAATTTGGCAAATCAGTTTTCAATATTTGAATATTAAAAACACTAAATTATAAAATAACTGATTATAATACTTGATATATATTGTAATGTTTGTGATATATATCAAAGCAAAAGCTGCATGTGATAATATATTTTTTAAATCTGTGAACACAAATAGAAAAATATTATAGTAAAATACCATAGGCATTTCACAAGAAAAGAGTACAAATGACTGCTTACCACACAAACATCCACTACTATATAATCAAAGTATGGTAACTTTGAAACCAATCAAACTATTTTTGTCACATTGGCAAAGACTATGCTATGCATTGACAAAATAACTGATTGACACACGAGTACACTACTGGTAATGCAAGTTTCTGCAAATTTTTTAGAAATATTTGGACAATAAGCATTTCAACAAGCTTTACAAATGATCATATTTTTATTCTGGCAGTATAGTTGTAAGGATTTATACCTAGGTAATAATATTGCATGTAATAAATAAATGTAAATATACTAGTGTAATGAAGTGTATAATAACAAATCATAACTAATGTAAAGGTCCAACAATACTGAATTGGCCAAATAAATTTCAAAACAACAAAAATGCAATGCTATTGTCACATTAAGCAATTTATAAATATTTGTTGAAATTAATTAGTAAGTGAAAAAAGTTACAGACATCATTATGAACTTTGTGTTAATATAGATACAGACAGATACATATAGGAATATGTGGGTCTACAAGGGTTCACACATGCATGCACATGTGCATCTCTTTGCTCAACTGGGTGAAAAGCAACAGGATTCCAGTAGCAATGAGAATTCCTAAATCTCGGATCTTGGCTGGAGATAGTTATTTGTTTTCATACTTGTGAATGAACTCAGGGACCTTTGCTTTTAAGAGCTTGACTTCTAATATCATTTTCCAATAAAAGAAACAAAAGTTCCTCAGAGAAGTGGCTGATGCTAGGCTGGGTCAGGGAAAGATAACCTTGGAGAAATTTGTAGTACCATAAAATAATAAAACAGTCAAAAACAAACACATTGATGGGCATATGTCAAAATAATATAGGGGCCAACTAAAACTGTTCCCTCTGGCCAAAGACAGAACAATTCGAGCAATAAACTAAACTAGTATTGAGTAATAATTCAAAGTATAAAATAAATATTTATCAGTTAGTACTCATATAAATAAATAGCTGGAGAAATAAATGGAAAATAAGAGACAAATCTTCCACACAGAATTCTAAATAATATGTGTCAACACTCCACATTCAAGGAGATGGAACACAACTCCATTCCTTACATGTGAGCCACACATTGTGGTCTTCATCTAAAGGGCACAGCATGAAAAGGGGTTAGAAAGAATAACTTTGTAGTAGTAAAATCTGGCAAGCACTGCCTCAGCCCAGGTGACCAAACAGTATCAAAGATGATAAGCCATGCTGATAATATGTAACCTTCATATGATGTGATTTTAAAACATGACATTTTAGGGCTGGGGATTTAGCTCAGTGGTTCCAGTGCCTGCCTCACAAGTGCAAGTCCCTGAGTTCAATCTGGGTAACCACATATAATGCTGGTTGTAGAGACTCACACCCACCAGCCATCAAAACCACATACCACAATGCTGGGCGTGGTGGCTCACACCTGTAATCCCAGCACTCGGGAGGCAGAGGCAGGAGGATTGCTGAGTTCCAGGCCTGCCTGGGCTACATAGTGAGCTCAGGGCCAGTCTGAACTACAAAGCGAGACCCTGTCTCAAAAAAAAAAAAAAAAAAAAAAAAAAAAAAAAAAAAAAAAAAACATGACATTTTACCTATGCAGTCTTCTTCCCAAAAACCCATTACCCTAATCTACTCATGAGGAAATCATCAGGTAAATCCTAATAGAGGGAAATTCTACAAAACACATGGTCAGTACCCCTCTTAAAACTCTCAAGGTCGTCATAATCAAGTAAAGTTTGGAAAATTTCATAACCAAAAAGAACCAATTGAGACATGAAGATTAAATGTAATGTAATGTGTAATGTAATCTGTAATGTGGCAATAATGGAAGGGCAAATGGACACTAGGTAAAAATCTAAGTAAAATTACAGTATTTGGAGTATATTCAGTAGATAAAATATATCACTGGAACTAATTTTATGATTCATGATTTATTTTTATGTATTTACCAAAATAATTTTAAATTACTCATATGGTTCACATTATATTTCTATCCAAGGCAGTGATCTTAAAGGATAGGCATAAAAGCAGTAACAATGATTATTCCTAGAATAAAGATAAAAATAAGTTTTTTAGTTTCTCCATTTGCTAATTTTTCTTCAACAGATGTGTATTCCTTTTATATTAAAAGGTACTAAGTAAAAAGAAACAAACCATTGCTGTAAGATATCACATGATGAAAGCACAACCTGAAGTGTTAAGATAGTTTCTGTAATTATCTATTCATTTAAACCTTAAAGAATAAAGTGCAATAACCAAATAATGCCAATAGGGTAGCAAGAACTAGAAGAAATGAGACAGGAAACAACAACAACAAAAAAGATGACCCAAAGCAAACCAAGAAGCAAGGAAACAATAATTACAATAACCAAAATAAAAATAAAAACCTTGGGCCAGAGGGTTAGCTCAGTGGTTCCGGTGCCTACCTCACAAGCACAAGGTCCTGAGTTCGATCCCCGGTAACCACATACAATGCTGGGCATGGTGACTCACGCCCACCAGCAATCAATGCCACATACCACAGTGCCGGGCGTGGTGGCTCACGCCTGTAATCCCAGCACTCGGGAGGCAGAGGCAGGAGCATTGCTGAGTTCCAGGCTTGCCTAGGCTACATAGTGAGCTGAGAGCCAGCCTGGACTACAAAGCGAGACCCTGTTTCCAAAAAGGAAAAAAATAAAAAATAAAAATAAAAACCTTCACAGAGCTGCTATATTATCACCCAGAGAAAATAACCTCCACACACCACTCTCTCTACCCCAGTTTCCTCCCGGGAGTCAGACAGTTGCCTTCACAAAGCTGTGAAGGCTGTTTCTTCCTCCGAACATGTGCCCTGTTTGCTCTATGCACGACTCATGGGAGGCCTCCAATGGCCTTAATCAATCTGGGGGAGTAATTACTGTGGATACCTCCACGCCTTCCTTCCACCCGCTTTCCTTGCCTTCTACCTGAAGACATCTATTTTGTCTCCGCCCCACCCATAGAACGTGGTGCCACCCCCAGACTCACCTTTTGCCAGTATGGGTTGGCAGGCAGGACTTCATGCCATCTTAGGGCTTTCCAGGTTTTATAGAAACAATAGGAGAGTATCTACTCTGTTCTGGTTTAGCTGTGTAATCACAGATCCCTGCTCCACTCTGCTATGAATATTTGACATAGACTTGATTTTCTGTCTTCTGCAGGTCCCCGCTAGGAGGTGCTTGGGCCCTTCTTAGGAGCCTGCTGGCAATCATGGGTGTGTCTTACTTGCTTTACTCATTGTTCACACAAAATATTTGACACCCAAACTTAAAGAAAGAAACGTTTAATTGGCTCATAGTTTGTAGCGGTTCCAAATCATATTTGGCTGCCTCCAAAGCAAGGTATCATGGCAGAAGGGCATCGCAGAGTTAAGGTGGGTAGAAGGCAGCAAGGGACAAGCAACCAGCCATGACCTTCTTTGTCCCTCATCTTTTATCTAGGCTACCCCCCTCAGGGGAGGAGTGCTTACACCCATAATCCTAGGATCACACAGTGAATCAGTCCCAGCGTTACACATCCTAGATTCAACCATCTCCAAAAAGCCCCATCCATGATCTCATGAGGCTTTGAGAGTGCATTTAGATACAACCATAACAATTAGCATGCTGAATCATGAACAGCACTTCTGTTGTATGTGAAGGAAATGGGTAACATTTTTTTCCATGTTGGGCAAGACTTCCTTCTCCCCACAATACCGCTGTTCAGAAGGGCTAGAGCACTATTATATACTAGACACAGATGCATAGTGATTCATTCTGCTCCTTTCTTCTCCTTTTATCTTCTCTAAATTCCTGTCTTGTATATGACTCATTTTCAGTGCCTAGGACAGAGGTTGTGAGTCTGTTCAGTCAGTCAGCCTGTCACTGGAGGGCAGCTCCCTCTCTTGGTCCAATCCTCTCCCAATATGGGATATATACCAGGTGTAGGGTGCAAGGTAGAGTACCGTGATCCAAAAGTGGTTGCATTTCCCTTTAGTCATTCTAACCACTGAATTTAATCTGGAAAGATTCTCCTTTTATCTACCCTCCCATATCAGACTTTATCTTTCACCCTGCCTCAGGATATCTGCTTTTCTCCAGCACTAATTTATAAACACTCACTCTTGCTGTCACCCCCTAGGTGGCCATCTTCTCTCCCATACATCATATTTTTTGATACTTAAATGTATCCTTATAAATAATTCTTTGAGGTAAGCAGATCTTATGAAGCATGAGTCTTAAGAGAAATGAACTACCAGATTAAGGATCATTGGGTTGTGAAAATTTTGATAGGAACATATTCTATTATTTTATTGTTGATACAACTATGTACAGAATGCCATTATCAATCTATTTATTTCACCTCAGAGAGCTATAATACACACACTGTCCATCAGTCCCAGTACATTAATTCTTACTTCTGGGATTCTCAGCCTACTCTTAGCTTGTGTGTTACTATGAATATTTCATAGCAGGCTGCACATACTCTGAGAAAAGACACAATGTCTACTCTGTTTCCTCTATTTATGTTCAGCCTCCACACATGCTATGGTCGCTTCATATAAATTTATTGTTAAAGAGAATAGGTACTGGGCCAGAGATTTAGCTCAGTGGTTCCAACACCTGCCTAGCAAGAGCAAGGGCCCTGGTTTGATCCCCAGTAACCACATACAACAATACTGGGCGTGGTGAGTCTTGCCCACCAGCAATCAGTACCTCATACCACAGTGCCAGGCATGGTGGCTCATGCCTGTAATCCCAGCATTCAGGAGGCGGAGGCAGGAGGATTGCTGAGTTTGAGGTTTGCCTGGGCTACATTGTGAGTTCATGGCCAGCCAGAACTACAAAGTGAGACCCTGTCTCAAAAAAGGAGAGAGAGAGAGAGAGAAAGAGAGAGAGAGAGAGAGAGAATAGGTATTAATATCAGAACCTGTCTATTCAGAAAATACTCAGGGTAACTGTGACATCTAGTCTTCACAAGTGGCCATGTTCTTTCATATTCATACTTTTGTGTAGTCCCCTCTCTTGAACCTAGATTGGTTCCGGGATTCTACTGGAACCAAAAGAAGGTTATGAAATCCAGAAGATTATGAAATTAAGACTAGGGGAGGCAGATGTGGGCAGAGATGTTCGTGGGTCCTCAGCTATTCATCCATCCCACTCCAAGCTCCAGTCACATGAGAGGAGAAGCCACCTAAGAGGTCACATCCAGTGAAGTCTTCAGATGACTCCAGCCCAACAAACTTCTGACTCTAAACAGAGGACACCCCAAGCAAAGACCCCCACTGAGACTAGTCAACACAGAGAGCTTTTGAAGATAATTAGCATGTTATTGGAAATCACTAAAGTTTGGATTGGCTTGTCTCACAGAAACTTATCATGTCCATGGCAGTAGGGCCATTTGGAAGTTCAAACCCTGCAATGCTGCAGGTTTCAAAGTTGTTGAAACAGGAAACACAGAAGTCCTTGTAGGCCACTGGATCTGAGTGAGCCATTGCTGTTTCCACCTATTATTCCCCAGACTCATCCATTCTTCTTGTTGGAGACACACAGCCATAGAGTCTCCAGTTTAGTGTGTACTCTGCATCTAGAAATATAATCCCCTGGTCTACCTAATGTATTCTGCCATTTCTACTTCAGTAGGTCACTCTAGCACTCTGTGACATTGGCCACTTCCAGAAAGTGTGATACCTGGTCCCACTATGGTTACTGGGCTCACACCTGCACCTTCTTTGTTATAAAATAAGTCCCCTGATTTGGTACCATGTTATGTGAGATTCCATGTTTGTGGATCAGGCATTCCATAAAGCTATCAAGAGTCCTGCAGGCTGAGGCTCCACAGATAGAAAAGGCAAACTCATGCCCATCATAATAAATCGCTGAACCTTCTAGGATGAGTGGAGTTCTCTGCAGCTAATAATGTTCCTCCAAAGGCTGATGATATACATGTGTAATAGTGCTGTGGCAAGGATCAACACTGACCTTTGCTGCCTAGAGACTGGAAACTCAGAGACACCAAACGCTAGATCGGCCTCAGTCAGTGAGGCTCCCTGTTTCCGGATTGACACCATAACCATTTGTGGTACAGACAAGCTATTCATATGCTTATCTTGCATATGAGATGAGATGAGAATGAATACCAGCTAATATCAGATTAGTGAAATCATTTTGCCTACCTGGTAATTAAGTGTTAGAGTCATTTTATCCACTTATTTATTTTGTTCTACTTTCTGATGGGTATTAAGATATAATATAAAAACCTTCACATTGTATCCATGTGTACCCCTATGTCTAATCCTCACACCTCTATTCCAGATCTCCTTGTCTTTAAAATTTCACCTCTTAGAGCTGGGGATTTAGCTCAGCAGCACTGCACCTGCCTGGCAAGCACAAGGTCTTGATTTCAACTCCCAGTACCAAAAAAATTTTTTCAACTCCTTTCCTTCCAAACTTCTCCCCAAGACATTAGGCCATTGGTCAACGCCCAGATATCTATGTCTATATCTATAGCTATTGCCACCTTGGGCTATTTGTGTTCCATATAAAATGTGGGTTATCAGAGCACTACTCAGAGAGTCACTCATTGGGAATATTATTTCTCTCTACTGCCTTTTAAAACCTTGTCTTTTTAGTAAAGAGGATTTTAACTTTGGGGATGGAATTTGGGTGCGAGTCACTCTGACCCCTACATGTAGACCAGCCAGGCTCACTTCTATAACAAGCCAAATATGGGTTAACTCTGTACAGCCTGAGCTGTTTACAGCCTACTTTGGGTATAACCAATAAGAGAAGTCCCACGCACAAACATGTACTTTACAAAAATAAAAGGAGCAAGTAAGAAGGATTGGGAATAGAGTTTCTATCTTGCTTAAAAATTTATATCAGGCCAATGGGGAGTACACATTCACCACTAGAGGAATCCTGCATGCTACAGAAATGCACTGGCACAATGAGTCTCAAAGCTCCTTCTTTTCCATAAAGCAGGCTAGGACTGTGAAGCCCTCCTGCAAGTGCAATGGTGGATCTAGAAGGACATCTGCACTGAAATATTTTGGTGAATGCCACCAGCGGCACATCAAGAGTTCAGTCATCATATTTGCTCTTGACAAATTCAAAACACTCAATAGTCAGTAACCTAATAGTCCTTAGTCAAAGTCCACATTGATGAGGCCATATCACTTGACTTATTATCCCCCTGAGCCAAAGACAAGATTGGTGAAAGAGGTTGACTTAGCAACTCATCTTGTCCATTGAAATATTAAAATATTCTACTGCATTTGGTTTTATTGTTGTTCTTATTCTTGTTAGAATTCATACAGAAAACAAAATATTTTCATACTCTATAATAATCCTGAAGAACTACATACTGCCTCAATTTTTGTCATCAGTTATTCAATTTAACTCTTTAATTATTCCTGATCACATGGTCAGACTGTTAAACACTTCTGATTAGATCTTTTTCCAACTAAAGCAAACCACCACATACTTAAAGTTTTACCTGGAGAAATTTTTTATCACTGTCCTTGAAGCCTACCCCACCTCCCCAGTCAGACTGTAGCATCATAGATAGGCTCTTTGGGAAAGACTGTGGTCAAATGCTTAATGTCTGCTAGGATTTAGTAAATAGCTAAAAGTTATTTCACAAAAGGAGAATAGTTACCTGTAGAGCATGGTATGGCTTTTTTCCCAGACTTCAAGTCTGCTTTATTATTCAACAAAGAGGTTTTCCAGAAGCTCGATAGATACTTTTAAGTACTATTGAACTGCCAGTGCCCTCTGACCAAGGCGGTAGTAAGCTTGCCTGGCAACCTATTACAAAGCCTTTCCTAGGCCCCAGTCAAAATTGGAAGCCTTCCAGATTACTCAGAAAAGAGGTCTGGGCTATTAGAATACACCAAGATAAAATATAAGTTACCTTCAAAATCCACTGAGGCACACTACCAAATAAGACTTTCTAAATGATAGGAAGGACCAGATGTAGCAACTCACCTCCACATTGGAAAAGGTATCTCAGCTTTGCCCAGATGATAGAGCCCCAAGAGAATTCACTGAAGAAGATACACTCTAAGGTTTTTTTTTGGGGGGGCGGCATTTATTCCCCACCATCTTGATTATATTTTACCAAATGTCTAAATTAGTTACTACATAATAATTTCTTGTTTCACCTATGTCGAAACTGGAGAGACAGTTTCCCACTAGAATGAAATAAGGCAGGATTGGAGTTATATATTACCTGAGGAAATATACAGTGAAGGAACATTGTGGGCCATTCCAGAAGAAAGGAAATACTTTGTGTATCTCACTAACTGGTCTCTAAAGAAAAACTTCTTTTTCCTCTCAATATTCATGTATCAGTTGTCAAGGAAGATGTTGATTTACTCCAGCAGTGAAACCACTGCATTCCTTATCTGATTTAATTTATAATAATCTTTTCTTCTACATCCTTCTATCCTCTAAGTCAAATAGATAAATTAAATGGAGATGAGGTAGAAATCACCAGCTCTGCATCTTTTACATACTTCATAGTAGTACTCACTACCATTTCTCCATATTGTAGTATTACTTCAGATTTACCATTTGGGACCATAGAAGCAGTTCTAGTACCTTCTACTTGTAGTAGCCAATTTGCTTATTCTAGCACTGGTGTACTTGCTTTGGTTAAGCATTCTGGCACTTAGGAAGCCATGAGGTAAGTTTAGAACCTAGACACACTGTGAGGTGGAACTGACCTAAAAGAGCACCCAGTAAAGTCCCTCCATGGACTCTGGTAAGTAAGCATGAGCACGGGCACTATGGTCAAACTGAGTTTCCAGGAACTGGCATCACTGAAGAGCCGTTCAGAAACCCTTCAGAAGTCTGGTTAGTTCCCTTTCCCATGTGGCTGTAGGTCTTTTTGAGAAAGATAAGGGAAATTTACAGTCTTGACTTTTGAATACTCAAGTACAAATAAGAAAGCTCTTTCAACACTTTCGGTATGTATGGAAACTTGTAATTGTATCCCTAGCCCCATGCCATCTGCCAAAACTTGAGTCTGATTATAAGGAGAGAGCAATGAAATGTGCTGAGGGTGAGCCCCTAGGAATGTCAATATTTCTCCATAAGAAAAATCATACCTGTGTCTTCAGCAAAGGCACACTAAAATCAGACAGGAGAGAAAGGATTTCATCTTCTGGGGAAGAGGACTTGGCGAAGGAGATTCTAGGTCTTCATTTTCTCCAGAATCTGTCCATGTGTTGCTCTTCACCTTTCAGGGCCCCATTGTACCCCAGTAAACATCTAACTTTTATCATAAGAAGTTTTTTTTTTTGAGACAGGGTCTCACTTTGTGGTTCAGGCTGGCCCTCAGCTCACTACGTAGCCCAGGCAAGCCTGGAACTCAGCAATCCTCCTGTCTCTGCCTCCCGAGTGCTGGGATCACAGGCGTGAGCCACCACGCCCGGCAATCATAAGAAGATTTAATTAAATCAGTGATATAATCCAACTATCCACAAAATTAGTGTTTTGGTTGGCCTTTCACAAATATCAGATCTTGCAGTTATATGAGATAAGGTTTCTTTCGGGATAGTAACAGAAACATTCTTGCCGAGATTTTGACTTGAGAATTTAATATCCTGAGTTAAATTTTTTTTCTCTGCTCTATGGCATTTTGAAGCAATCCACAAGTCTAATACTCCTCATACTCTTTATTTCTGCTATTGTTCGATAGCAGTAGCTACTTGGTAATCTAACATGTTGCCTTCAGTAGGCACGTGATGTCAGGGACTACTAGTATCTTTCCTGCCGTTGGCAGTAGTGTGATTCATGCCTAATCTAGAAAAAAAAAATTCTTAGTCTTAAGATTCTGTCTCTGGAACCACTTTCAAAACCAAAAACTGTATCAGTTATGAGTTATCTGAGGAAACTGAATAAATACAAATGATGCAAAATAAAGAAATAATTGATGCTCATTCCTGAGCTTGATGGTATAATTAGTTGAGATTGTCTGTTCAGGACCCAAACTCACCATTTGGTCCTCTTTAATTCCTGAGGGTTTCAGTGGAAATTGTTCACTCAGGAAAGAGAGAGAGAGAGGAAAAGGAGGAAAGGCAGGAGAGGGACACAGAATTACAGAATCAGACTTTACAAATATAAGAGCTGAATACTGGAACAAGGAAGGTGTCAGAGGACAAGAAAAGGGGTAGCTAACCTGTCTCCCTGAAGCAGAAATACACACAGGCAAACTGGGGTTTGAAGGAAAACCCAAGAAACCAGAGGTTTTCAGCCACCAAAGTAGGACTGGAAAGAAGTTCCTGGAGAAGTATATGAACACATCCAACTTCTGTGTAGCTGCCATTTCCATACATCCGTAGCTAAACATCTAGTGATGAGTCGGGAGTTACTGTGGTAATTTGAAACTATCCTTGTGATTACTTAAAATAAGAGAATAAAAGTAACCAAAATCTTTCATAGAAATTATAAAACAAAAAGTAGAACAGATCATACTAATAAATAGTATAGAATAGATCATACTAATAAATAGTTGGTCATGTCCATCACCAGCTGAAATGGCTCCACCATGTGGCAGGAGTAACAACAATTTACTCCATTGACGATTATTCAAAAAGCTAAAACTAAACTTACTTAGGATCCAGCAATCCCATTTGTGGGTATATGCCCCCCAAAGTGGGAAACAGTACGTCAAGCAAGTATCTGCACTTGTTTGTTTCATTATCACACACTTCATAAAAGCCAAGTGATGAAATCAACCTAAGTGTCCATCAACAGAGGAATGGATGAAGAAAGAAGGCATCTACATACAATCAAATATTAATTAGCTTTAAAAGTGTTAGAAATACTGTCATTTGCTACGACATGGGTGGGTGGGATTGAAGAACTTGTGCTAAGTGGAAATGCCATGTGCAGAAAGACAATACATTGTGTTCTGACTTATGTGTGGAATTTAAAGCAATCAAACTCAAGGAAGAAAAAGAGTGCAAGGGTAGACGCCAGAGGCTGGGGAGTTGGCCTGGGAGCGTGAGGACATGATGGTCAAAGAGAACAAAAACCTCACTGAGACAGGAAGAACAGGCTATTTTATCCTTGAGAGAGATTGCAGACTCTGGTAAATATAATAAATAATGCAATGTATATTTCAAAATCACTAGAGACTTTCAAATGTTCTAACCACAAAAAATAAGTATCGAGGTGATAGATACGTTAATTAGTTTGATTTATTTATTCCACATTGTATTCACAAATCATAACATCACTGTACTGCATGAAGATATACAACTATAATTTGTCAATTTATAATTAAAAATAAATTTTTAAAACCAGATTTTGAAGAGTTTTAAATCAATTGGGGGAATATTTTTGCTCTAATATAAATAGGAAAAGGCTTACATAACACTGACTATGCAAGATAAAATTTCTCAACCATGTATGAAAATACATTTAACATCAAAGATTAGGAGGATATATATCAATAAGCTATAACTGTCTCTGGGTAGTAGAATCTTGAGCTATTTCCTTCTTTTTTTTCATAATTATATGAAAACCACAATTTTCCCTTCAATGAATGCTTCTAAGTAAAGCTTTTTTTTTTTTTTTTTTTTTTTTTTGAGACAGGGTCTCGCTTTGTAGTTCAGGCTGGTCCTGAGCTCACTATGTAGCCCAGGCAAGCCTCTAATTCAGCAATCCTCCTGTCTCTGCCTCCCGAGTCACCACACCCAATATTTTATCATTGTATGTGGTTACTGGGATCGACCGGGACCTTGTGCTTGCAAGGCAGGTGTGGAGAGCCAAAGGGCAACCGCACCCAAAAGATAGCGCTGAGGAAGTAGGTCAAGTGGTCTGAACCACTGAAAAACAAGTCTATATCCGCTGAAAAACAAGTCTATATTTAGGCATTGCCTGATCAGCCAGTTCGCTTCCGCTGTATAGCCGCCTATCCCAGAATGCTACGTGTCCTTCAGGCATTGGCTGATGACTATGTATATATATACTGAGAGAGGCCCGTGAGAGAGAGCTTTTTTGTTTTTGCTCAAGCAAAGGATCCTGAATAAAACAGCAGAAAGAAGAGTTCGTGGTCGCGTCTTCCTTGCTGGTCGAGGGGGGAAGCGACAGGCAGGCACCGGAACCACTGAGCAAATCTCTGGCCCAGAAAAGCATCTTTTAAATACTAGGTTATGTACCTTCCAAACGTTCCTAGTTTCTCTGAAAGTGAATTGTCTAACATAAATTTGTCTGAATCTCTCTAAAACATACACTCATACAATCCCCTGCTAGAATAGGAGAGAGTTCCTAAACCTACCATCTCCTGTGTAAAGTAAAACTGTCTGATTCTTTTCTGAGTTTAACTGTTTCAAACTTAAAATCGAGCTCTCTATTATTTGTGCTCAAAAAAAAAGTATAATCGGTCTGGTGAATCATTTTTATTCCAAAGTTAAACAGTGTTTTGCTACAGAATCTAGAGAACCAAGAGAGAAATGGTGACTGACCTCAAGGGACAAAGGGGAAAACCTAAAGGAGCCAGAGAATCACACTTGGGCACAGTCCTCAAAAGGGCAGCTGAATTCAGTGATTCCAAACACCTGCTCGGTCATGAGGCCTGTAGATCGGAATCGTGACAAGAAGCATTCTCATTTGAAAATGAGCATTGGAAGGAGGTGAGTTCAGAGATGAACATGGCATATAATTTTGGGCATATGATTTTTTTTACTTTACATTTTATTGGTACATTATATATACATATCACAATTACACTCCACATTGAGAACTTGTACCAGCATATGACACAGCTTAATTCTCATTTTTCCCCTCCCCTACCCACCCTACCTCCCCACGCACACCTGTATACACAGCACTGTTTTTCTTTTTTTACCATCAATTTTTTTCTTTCTTCATTATTTACCCCTAAGCCCCGTTACCCTTTGAATATTTACTATTTATAAGCAACTGATTTTGAGGCCCTTGTCTATATGTTTCAAATGACCAATAAAACAAGAGGATCACTTTACCAACAATTCCAGAATCACAATGGAATGATTGCAGATGTCTCCAGAATAATAATTACAGATGGTGGATAAACACTGTCTATTTCCTGGAATCAGGAAGAACAAGAAGAAGTGACAAAGATGTTCTCTGGGGAATAAAATCGTCCCAAACACTGTAAAAATACCTTCTGCTCTGCCAGCTTCCCCAGCAAGAGGGAGCGTGCAGAGAGGAGCCACCTGCAGGCCTTCAATTTGGACTCTGATCAGAGCCTTCTCTGGCTGAGTCTGTGCCCTTGGCATTCGGAATCTCACTTTCACACTCACACAGTGACGAGGGGGAGGGGACTGCAAGACGTCTGCGTTTCCCACGTCCAGCTTCCCTGGGGTCCGTGAGGGGCTCCTCCTAGTCTGCCCCTAACAGCAACTGGAGAGTTTGATTTTAGAGAACCTTCGCATTCCGTGCGAAATGAAGATAGAGTTCCTCAGCACAGAATTTTAGACCCTGTGCAAGCACTTAGGTATTTAAAATAATTAGTTGGTCCCTAGGCTGTCTCTTATAACTTTAATATTTACACTGTGACAGAGTGAAAGTGCTCATTATTGTGCGAACCAGAGTAAAACCATTCTCTTCCCATTTCAATGAGCTTATTTTACGTTAGCAAGAAAGAGAGAAAATCCAGGTGTCCTTTAGGACCACATTTCCCCAGCTACATACTCTCTAGGGCGGATGAGTGTGCCCGGAAGGAGCACTCGCTTCTGAGTCCACGCTGCCACCCACCTCAGCTCCAGTAGAGCGTGCGCCACGGCCCCTCTTCGCACCCACCAAAAGACCTCACTCTTCGAGTGGACACCTCCAGAAGAAGGTGACTGGATCAGAGGGAGCACACTGCCCATGGGCTCAGCAGTAAGCGCTGCTACCCAAGGGGGAAACTTCAGGTGTTAGGGGCCTTCATCTCGATGGGCACATCGGGGAAAGCTGAAGATCGGTCCTGTAAGAACTTCTTCCTCTGAAGGGAACCCAGCTCCACCGATGATTCTGCTGCATGCTCCGGGGCTCTGCTGGGAAGCACATCCGCGTAGCTGGGGCAGGCCGCAGGAAGGGATCCCACGCTCTGGCCGAGGGTGCACTGCTCCCCCGTAGCTCAAGGGGAGGCCCCAGGGAGCCTTGCTGGCCCAGGTTGAAGTTTGCACCAAAAGCAGAGTGATGTGCCTTTGAAATCTTCCAGAATCCTTCATTATGCTTCAGGACTAGCCTTTCTCCTACACCAGCCATTTAGTGGTAAGATTTTAACACACACAAAATTGTTGCACAAAAAAAAACTTACTCCACCAGTAGCCTGCCATGATATCTGAACTCTAACTATGACGACGCCCTGGAGTTCATTCACTGATGGTGTATGGAAAACCCAAAGCTGTTACTCGGAGAAGCGGTGCATAGAAGCTTTACCAACTATTAATGCTCCGGGGTGTGAAAATGCCCAAGAAATTGGGTGAAGACTAACTTGCCCAAGTAAATATATTTATTTTATGAAAATGGTGACAGAAATAGATGTTACAAAAATCCATATAGATTTAAGGTCCTTTGGATCTACATGGAGGGTCCTTAATATGCTGTGAATGGACGAATATGAACAACAGAGTTTAACCTTCTAGGGTATCAAAAAGAAAGGCTGTCCCCACTAATGCCCATGGCAGAATCAGAACTTCAGCATGATCCAACACAGGCCAGATGTGATTCGCAATCCTGTATAAGAGGCACACACACTGGAGACAGCAGGAAGGCCAGGCTTTGACTCTGTCCCTGTGACTTACAAGGTGCATGATCCTAGTCAGGCCACCTAAGTAACGTAAGATTCACATACTCACCTGTAACATTGGGGCTTGGTTAAGGAAATTTTAAATGTAAAATTCTTGTTCGGTAATTTCATGCTAAATAGTTTCTTTTTCCTTCTTTCATAATATTGGGGGGAACAGAAGGGTGATGTTACTGGCCTTGGCCTGTTCCTGGGCTCTTGTGGGCTCTGAGTTTGGATTGCCATATCACTCCATGTTTGAATCTTGCCCATCTGCCTGCTGGTGCTTGTTCACAATTACAAAGATACAACCACTTCCCAGGTAGGACAGGATAAGCACCTGGGGATTGTGCAGTGGTCTGTATGTCTGTATGTCTGCCTGCCTTCTGTATAAGAGCCACCTTGTTGATTCAGACCAGACATTTCAAGAGAGCATGGCTCCTTCTATTTTATGGACTGAGGACAGTGCTTGGTACAAAAGTCCACTGGTCTGAGGACAAACAACACAACAATATCACAGCTGTGAATCTGTGGATATTAAAGGAGATTTCTTAGGGGACATCTTCCTCCCTCACTGAATCACTAAACCACTAACTTACACATTCTGTAAAAACAAAATCGAACTGCAAACACCATCACAAAGGAATCTAGGCAAACTGGCCCCGAGACTCGATTCTATTTGTCACCCAGATTGATTCCAGAGGCCTTCGGAGCCTGAGAGAAACGCTCTCTGTGACTCCCCAACATTTTTACACGAGAAAATCAAATCAGGCTGAGCACTTACAAGCAGCTTCCAGAAGAAAGCAAATTGTAAAGGGCAACATGTTGCCAGAGGGAACTGGAGGAAGCAGGGAGGGCTAATCCCTCCTGAAGGGACCTCTGCTTTCCAGACTCCTGGGGTTGGTTTCCAGCCAATAATATGGTTTAGCCCTTTGCTAAACCAAACCTTTATTTATGAAACAAGGAAACTGAGCCCCAGAAAAATCAAGAGTCCCACCCAAGGACCAAGACTAGAAAGGCGGAGTTGGGGCTGAGAATTGCTTAAGCAAGGCTTGGACCCAAAGCAGATGACCATGTTTACTTTCAGTGGAAACTGAAAACATCTCTCATGAACCCAGCTGTCGTGGTACCTGTAACCCCAGCACTTAGGAGGTTAAGGCAAGACAAGTGCAAGTTCTTGTCCCACCTGAGCAACGCAAGACCCTGTCTCAAAATAAAACATTAAAAAAGGGGTGGGGAGACACCTCAGTGGAAAGGCACTGAATTCAATCCCCAGTACACCATCAACAAACACACACACACCACGCACACGCACACACGCACCTGCAAGTTTCCGGAAAGCCTGCCCAGACTGTTCCCTGCACACTGCACAACCCGTGAAGCTACAGAACCTGGATGACAGTTCCGCTGAAACTTGAAGTTGATACCAGAATGAGGAGGTTTCCACATGTGCTGTCAGTGTGGAGACTCGAGAGTGGAACTCCAAGGTCATGGAATGCCACTGCCGAATCTTCTACCTCCAAGTAATGCCTCCACACAGTGGGGGGGTAGCGGAAGAAGGAGGACTGGCCTGACCCTTCCTCTTTGCTCTGCATAGGCACAGAAATTACCAGAAATTTAGAGAAAGAATCAAATAGTCTCTGGCACTAAATAGCTCTAAAACTTTGGAAAGCTGTTTAACCTCTCAAGGTTTCCTCTTTTACAGAATGGGAACCTAATACATACTGGTTCCAAAGGTTAAATAAGCAGTATTGTAAAGTTGAGGTACATAGTAGATGTTCAATGAAAATTAAATTCCTTTTCCCACTTCCTAGTTCACGAGTTTGAAGTTAAATTCTTAATCTCAATGAAGACACGACAAGAGAAAGGGAAGAGGTAGAAAGCTCAGAGCTGTGGTTCCCACCAATCCACATAGACTTGTCCTGATGGGACATCCTGACAAGCCTATGACATTCAGGAGAATTTTTCTGTGACATTTTCAGAAGCAGATAGGAAACCAAGATACAGACTGTTGGGTTTACCTTGGTTCCTAGACTCCAGGATGATAGTGTCTGGAAGGCTGTTCGTGCAGGTGGCGAGGATGGTGCCGGAGGAGCTGCCCGACTCCAGAACACAGCGAGAGCCACTGCGCAGCTGGGCCCTGAGTCCTAGCACCCACAGTGAAGCCTAAGTTCTCTGATACCAGCTATCCCCAGAATATAAATCCTCAGTAATAAAACTGGCACAGAAGCAAGGCTCCGGGGAGTATCTAGTTTAGCCCCTTATTTCACATGATTTGCTAAGAGAAAAACAGGGCTCTGAGTAGAGGAAAGACGTGAAGGGAGAGTCTGAAGTTCTGATAAAGAAAAGGCCACATGACAATAGAAAGAAAGAGACAAGTCTAGGTAATAAAAGTTTGTGCGTTAATTTACAGCTCAACCGAACAAATTCTGTTCCTCAACAAATATTCTGAGGACTAAATAAACAATATCATACAATTCTGAGCTCTTTCTCATCAACTGCTTTGTTGGTAAAGGTTATACTCCTAGGGAGTTGATATCAAAGCTTCTTGTTTTTGTCAGCAAACATAAAAGCAGACCAAATCTGTGTAAATTTAAATTACATAAAATCTTTCCCCCAACTGTCTGATCTCCAACAGCCCTTTTCACTGAGCTCTGTAGTCATGAAATGTAAATATCTTTATCATAGCAGCACAGACTTTTTAAATTTTGGAATAATAGAATTACTTCCTCCCAAGACATATCAAACATGCACACTAAAGTCTGTTTTACGTTTAGCCCAAATGAAATCGGAGGGTATTGTTTTGCAGACTATTTCCACGTGACCAAAACTGCGTCTTCTGACCGTCCCTTCAAATGCAAGCCTAGAAGCCTGCCCAGCCACCTCCTTAGACCAGGGACTGCGAGAAAGGACAGCAGGACCGGGTGGGCAGGAACTGAACAATGAAAAAGAATCAAGGTATCAACAAGCAGAGTATCTGAAGTCAGAGACAAGGAGAAACAGTGATTTCTTTGCTCTTTGAAGCTCCAGTTCCTTGTCAAGCTGGTGTGAAAATTTCAGAAATACTTTTTTATTTATCTCTATAATCCCAGTGTTTTGTATTGTACATCGTTTTTTGTTTTTGTTTTTAAGTTTTTGTTTTTGTTTTTGTTTTTGTTTGAGACAGGGTCTTGCTTTGTAGTTCAGGCTGGCCCTGAGCTCACTCTGTAGCCCAGGCAAGTCTCAAACTCAGCAATCCTCCTGTCTCTGCCTCTCGAGTGCTGGGATTACAGGCGTGAGCCACCATGCCTGGCACTGTGGTATGTGGTACTGATTGCTGGTGGGCATGAGTCACCACACCCAGCATTGTTGTATGTGGTTACTGGGATCAGACTCAGCACGTTGTGCTTGCGAGACAGACACCGGAACCACTGAGCTAAATCTCCAGCCCTTGTATAGATTTCTCGAATGAATAAACGAGTGAACATGTCAATGAATGAATAAGCAATGGTGCTAAGAAAGGGAAGACCTCTATTGCAATCTAGCGAGTAAAGCCCTGGAGAATTGCTCTGTCTCGCCCAACCCAGGAAACAGCCGACACCCGGAGGTGCGTCCTTCCTCGGGGTACGAGGACCCAGGAGGCCTCGGGTGCTCCAAGACCTTCCCCAGGCGTGGTAACTACAGGGACCGCCTCTTCAGTGCGCTCTGCTTCCTCCGCTGGAAGCTCTTGGCGCTGCGCGGCCTGGGCGCCTTCCTTGCTTCCTTCTCGTAGAGCAAGAGCCCTGAGGGTTCCCGACGTGCTGCTGCAGGCGCAAGGGCTGAGTAAGCGCAGAGGAACAGACTGAGAAACGAGATCAGGGAGCACAGGCCAGGCTTAAAGAGAAGGACAGTGAGTGCTCGGTTCGGCCACAGCCAGCACCGTTACTTTGGTCCCTGGGCGCGCCCGAGGTTCCGGCCTCTTCTGCCGAGAGCCGGGCTGAGGCACAGGCCCCGCGCCCGGTGCAAAACCCTGCGGCAGGCGGAGCCCGAGTGCTCTTCGCGCCGCCCTGGGGCCTTCGGGTCTCCGGGCCGCAGTGTCTGGGGCCCCAGCGGGCGCGCAGGGCTAGAGTCGCACACGTCAGGTTCGGCAAACGCGGACCCTGCGCTGGGACAGGGCTCTGTCCTCAAAGGGCTTCCGCTTAGACGTGTACGGAAGCGGGTCACCGGCCCGCGGAGTTCCCTGTGCTCTGCACCTCGCTCGCTCCCGGCCGGGCTGCGGAGGATCCCTCGGGCGCTCCGGAGACGTTTCCGGAAGGAGTGAGGGACTCTCTCCGCAGGTCCGGGAATTGACCTTGGGCGTTTGCCAGGGTCCGAGCGTTTACCTCGGAAGTCTGGTAGGAGGGCAGATTTGTGAGGCCATCAGGAGGTACTCTGCAGAGGAGAGGGGTTCCCGGGCTCCAGCAGGCCGTCCCAAGGGGGCCCAGGGGCTGCCCGTCCTCCGCCGAAGACGAGGAACATATAGCGGTATTTTTGCTGTCAAGGCAGCCTGTTCCTCTTTCACAGCCCCTAGAGCAGCAGCTTCCAGTCTGCAAACGGTGCGCAGAAAGACGAGTGGCCACTAGATGGCAGCAGATGGTAAGGAACGTGAGCTGAGGGCTGCCGGGGAAGAGTTGGGCTTGAAGCATCTCCATTTTGCTTTACATCTTTAATGAGATACATGAAGAAAATGAGTCCCTTACATGCCAGACGCAGATGCCGCAGCATATGGAGAGATACCGCGTCGCAATATTTCTCTGGTTATTAAACGGGCGGCGCCTAACTAGTCATTCTCTGCCTCCATCACGCAGTTGTCCTGAATGTCTCCGGGTCCTGCTGCTGACGAGGAGGTCGCAGCCCTCAGAGAGTCCGAACTTCCGTAGGGACTTGGGCCTCTGGTCTGCAGGACGTCGCCTTGCCGGGTGCGGGTGAGCAGCTGGCGGCCCCGGCAGCCCAGTGGGGCCCCGGGTTCCTTCGCTGCCTGACTCCCTCCCCGCCGCTCTCCGATCTCCCTGCCAGTCCTGGGGCCTCGTTTACCCAGACCCTGCCGATGCTCTGCGGTCTGACCTTCCGCCACAAACCTCAAATGAGAGAGGCAGCTCGGGGCTGTGGAGAGAGCAGCCACGCGTGGCTTTCTGGAGAGTGGAAGAGAGGCGGCGCTGCTAGAATCGGTGCGGACGCGCGGGACAGGCCTTCAAGGCTTCCGGAAGCGCAGGGAGTCTCGTCCTGTGCTGCCCAGCGCAGGAAACTGCTTCTTGGCCCGGGAGATTGCTGCCAAGCGCGGGGCAGGTAGCCCCGGCCCTGTCGCCTCCGCGCTCCCTCCCAGCGGCCCGTTCCTTCCTCCCTTCTGCCTTCCTCGCACACTCCGGGCCTTCCTGAGACCTGATGAGACCGGGTTATCCAGCCAGGCGACCCTCGCGAGCCTCTAAGCGACTCATTAGCTGCAAAGCCCAGAACTTCTCAGAATCTCTTGTGAAACGCCTCAACAGTCTTGACGATGAAGGCCAATACTACAGCCATCTTTCGCACAGAGAAACTGAGGCGCACGCCGAGACGCAGCCCTTCCTCTGCCTGGGCCTCTGGGCAAGAGTAACGGCAAGACTCGTCCTGACGCTATCTGCCTCCCTTTAGGAACATGGCTCAGTACTAGAAATTCTCACTTGTCTGCGGGCCTCAGACCGTTCACTTGGGCTCCCGCACCTCATTTATCAACCGTAACTTGAGGGGCCGCAACTGGATGATGACTACGATGACTACGGCCCCTTCCGACTCCACGGTCCTGCAGCGTTCATTCCCGAACCTCCGCCAGCCTGTGAAGAGCGTCCCTCCCACAGGACGCTTTCCCAACAATAGCCGGGCTCAGCGGGAGCGCGCAGAATTCCCTACTCCGGTGGGGAGGGAATGTGCTGTGGGTGGAGTCTCGTGGAGGTCCTTTGTCCTCAGAGTGAGCCAGCGGGGAGGCCTCGGATGCCATCAACACCAACAGCGGGCCCGGAGGCGGCCACGTTTTTGTGGGAGGACCAAGCAGAGCTGTCCTTGTGGGTGGTGGAGATGCCTAGTCCAAGACGGGAAGATGTTTTAATAACTATTTCTCAATAAAAGGACCTATTATATTCTGCACGGAGGTCTGGGGGCAAATCCAGGTCTCCCGGGAGGAATCCACTCTTCACCATGAGGGGGCCTGGCTCGGCTCAGCAGCGCTTACACAGGGCCGAGTGCAGCTTGCGGTGGTGCAGCCAGCTCCTGCAGCGCCATGTGAAAATGACTCACAGCAGTTATGAATATCAAACCCTCTTTGATGTGTTCACAGACATGAGGAGGGGTGGGCTCTGGACGCTGGCTCTGTGGGGCGGCATAGGAGGCTTGCACACATCTGGTGCCAACCGGAAACTCCCGGAGAAATTGGGGCTGGGTAATTACCTAGGACTTCCTAGGGTACCAGAGCTCCCTTTCATCCATCTCTCTCCCTCCCTCCTTCCCTCTCTCACTCTCTATCTCTCTCTCTCTCTCCCTCTTACCTCCCTCCCCCCCCCCTCTCCCTCCTTCTCTCCCCCCCCCCTCTAGCTACAGGGGAATTAGATGCTCCAAGAAATTACAGCCTGTTTCTATCCCTTCACCTTTCCCGAGGGGATAACAACTCACATCCCTGAATAAAAGTTGTTTTATTGAGCACAGAGTGAATGCACCCCCCTCACTCAGCATCTGTGCTGATTGCTTCAAAGCACAGATCTGGGCCCCGTCGGCCAGGCAGGAGGGTTTCCTTCCGCCAAGCCCATTTCTGGACCCTCAGCCTTTCAAGCGGCCGCATGGTACCTTGTTCTAATAGTCTCTCAGTGATGATTAAGCACAAAGCCTCTGAGCCTCTCTTATGTCGGTGGCTCCCAGGAGTGGAGCAGTCACAATTACCAGAGCCAAGGACAGAGTGGTACCGAGGGTCAGGTGACCACCTGGCTCCTGGCAGACAGGGAGGGTCAGCCATCGCCACCTCCTGCTCACTTCAGGGGAAACCTTATTTACACACAGAGGGTTCGCCCAACCTATCCAGGGTTCCTGAGTATGTTGGTCCCTGGAAAAAGGCAAAGGCTTTGTGGTCACAGAAGTAAATGACACAGGACAAAAAGGAAAAGAGCTTGTTTGAGCCCACTGCTTTTCCTTTTCTAGGCTAAGGATATAGCTCAATGCTAAGGAAATTATCTCTTGTGTGTAAGACCCTGGGTTTTATCCCCAGCATTGAAAAAACAAAAACAAAAACTACATTTTTCCTTTCTGAAATGAGATGATCTTATTCTGATGCTAAGTTTTGCTTACACAGAAGAACTCCCGCGAACCCATGGGGATCTGCCCACCCTCATGATGGAAGTAGCATATGCAGTTTCTGTTTACTCAGCACCGACCATGTGCTAGACAAGATGCCCAGGCTTCCTGTGCAGCCCGCCCTCCCATCCTCACCAGCTTTCTGGATGTGTGGAGTGCGGGAGGTATTACTGTACCCATTTTACAGATGGAAAACCTGAGACTCAGATAGCCTAAGACACTTCCCTAAGACTGAACAATTAAAGTAAAATAGCTCATATTCCAGACAGATGAATCCTAAAGCATGATCTCTTACCCACTGTGCCATGGATCCATATGCTTATTACCAAGTGCCTGCTGTCCTCGAGGCACAGGCTAATGAGAGAGAGGAGAGAAAAGACATAGCTCTTGACTTCAGAAGACTTAGGTTTAGCCACAGCCTAGCGCACACAGAGCTGATGAACAAACAGTTTCCATCTCTCTGTCTTCGTTTTTCTCCGTCATCTTACCCTCAGACCTCCTCTCCTTCACGCACCTTGAATTGTTACCACACCAGGGTCTTTTACAATCTGCCTTCAGCTGCTTGAATTTCATGGGCCCCACGTGAACAGTCTAACCTTTTATTCATCACGCATTAGGTGTCCAGTTCAGAACCGGCCCGTCTGTTCTGCTTCTAGACTTGGTCAAGAAGTTTTTCTGACTCTACCTTTTCAGGAAGGCAGGCAGCGCAGGAAAGCATCAAGGACAGGGACAGGAAGGGTCTCCGGCTCGTAGAAGACTCAGGAAGCCAAGTCAGAGGTCAACGGGAAGGGCGAGGGCGAGGGAGGGTCCGGGCGGGGTGACTCCCTGGGGGCAGATAGCTGACGACCCTCACGGGCACCATGCGCGAAGGCCACACGAGGCAAGAGGCGGACGCCGCCCTGGTTGCAGATGGTGCCGAAAGCAGACCGGCCGCCAGGGCTCCCGCAGCCTAGACGCACAGATCTGCAGTCCGGGACGCAGGGCGGTGCCCGCTGTGCTGAGCGTCTTTCAGTGACACTGACCCAGTTGTGCGTGAGGAGCTGGGAGTCTTCTGATAGTAACAGAAGCTTCTCTCCGGAGCCAAGTTCAGGAACCGCCTCCAGGCGAGACAGAGAGCTCTGAGATTATTTCAGTCCCAGGACGACTGCAAACTTCCCTTTTTAGAGACTAGACTCTTTGGCAGACCTAATGGGAAAACAAGTTCAGTGTCCACAGAAGTCGACAGCACAGTTTAGTTCAAACCTGTGCCCTTTCCCAGGCTGCCCTGAGGGTGGTAGTCCTAGAGGAGACTCTCCTCAGAGCCTTCGCGAGGATGGACTGAGAAGGCTCAGTGTACAGTCACTGCTCCCCTCATCCAGCCACCCCCACGTGTTCCGGTCCCCGCGGCAGCCTGGTCATCCTACCAACCAGCTGCAATTTCTCCTAACAAAATACAAATTGGGAAAGCATGCTGGTGTTTGTTTCTGTTTCTTTCTACCTATTGCCTCCCAGAGTATCCAGTTATTAATGAAAATGTCTATGCTTTCATTTCTCAGCTATGGCTTCCAATTCTGTTGCCCTAAAGTCCATCAACAGGGAGTCATTCTGTGGCCCCTCATTAATCCACAATCCTCTCACGACTTCAACCCGGGAATTCATCAGTCCTCGTATTCCTGCATTTGACCACTGGAGGGCAGTGCTGGACCGGCCAGATCACCAGGCTCCTTGCTCCGTCTTTGTCCCTACCCCGTTTTAACATTTCAGAATCCAGTCGGGTGTTGAGAACCAAGGACCCTTAGAGCACCCCAAGCTCGTAGTACAGCCAGCTTACTGCACTGCCTCTCCCACAGCCGGGATCACAGAATAAAAGCAAGTTCACTGAGACGCAGATCTGGCTCCCTGGGAAAGAATGGGCCGGAAGCTTCCCTAATCATGTCATTAATCTGCCTCCTGATGGGGGCTATGGAGACCTACCTGTCTCCACCCACGCAGACATAAACCACTGGAGAGTAATGTCTCAGTAAACTCCTCATTCCCGTGTGTAAGCACTGAACCTAGAGACAAATATTGCATGGATGCTGGATGGATGGCTATGTATAACTGGAATCAGCCAGTTTCCTATCTGTTTCTGTTTTTCCTTTCATTATACCCAAAGTTTAAGCCACTACTCATTGCCTTGCACTCTTATTCTTGAAGACAGCTGAAGACGGTCGTCTTGTTAGGTTACACCAGCAGTAGTCATTACACAAATGCTACTTCAAACACGGCATCCAGACTTTCATATGTCTTATTTCTATGAAGGCCCATTGTGTCACCCATGCATTCTCAGATGTCACCAGCCTATGAATTATCAAACACACTGCTTTATTAGCATCCAACTTAAGATAATATTCAGCTTCAAAGAGTGGGATATGGGGCACCTGTCCTGCCCCCTGATAATCAGTGGGAATTTCACACCATGTAGTTGGTCTCTATGGAGTTTGACGTCTCCACTGAGCTAGATGGCATCACCTCATAAGATTCCTCCCCCTGGTGCCCTCCCCTTCCTCACTGCAATGAGTTCTGTGACATCATAAACACAGGCTACCTCTCAACCACAGAAACCCGGCTAAATATTCAACGGGAGAAAACAGTGCATCTATACCTTTTTGAGACAGGGTCTCACTGTGTAATTCAGGCTGGCCTTGAATTCACCATGTAACCCAGGTTGGCCTCAAATTCATGGTGATTCTCCTGCCTCAGCCTCTGGAGTGCTGATATGACAGGTGTCCATCACCATACTAGATCATGCTGTGCTGGATATTTTGAAACACTCAAACCCAAAATGAGACTCTCTGTTTTCCCACATAGCAGTGAGCAACACAACATCCCCAGTAAACATCGGTTCTCATTGTCACACCTCCAAGTACAGAAAATAAAAAAGGCCTTTTCTACCAGGTGAAAGCCTGGCTCTCTTCCCAACTTGGGTTGACTGACAAGGGGAAAGGGAGATTGCCTCCAGAGAAGCCTTTCGTCTGCCTCCTACCATCTCTGGGGGAGGGTGGGTCTTCTCATGACCTCAACAAGTAGACACTGTGTAGAACTGGATTATTAAGTCTGACGATACTATGTGCAGGAACATCACTATCCTTGACAAAATTACACTGGGGAAAAATATGCCACTCATTCTTATGTTTTGAAAATGCCATTTTAATTTGTCTTAACAGAATACTTACCAGCTCGGTGTGCAAATCTGCGTTCGACTTTATGATGACTTCATAATCTCCAGAAATGTAAACAAACTCAAACAGAAGACTCCACTAAATTTCTTCCAGAATCTTTGCTTCAGCTACAGAATCCTGACAGTCAGCAGTCTTCAAGGAGCAGTTCTGCAAAAAGAAAAAGAAAATGCTACTTTTGTAAGATATGTCTCTTACAAAAAATTTTTTCTAATTTAAATTTCTCTTATAGTTTAAACCTAGATCCTCTGAGAACAAGGTCCTCTTCCTCTTCATAAAAAGATGATATTGAAAAATATGTCCTTTGATGCCTTCCTTGGAAACAAATAAGAGATTGGAAAAAAAAAATCATTCAAAAACAGCACTTGCCCAACGCTGTCCATGGGAACTCAAGTGGCTCATGTATTAAGTATGTCTTATATTGTGGGTTTTCTGCAGATGTCTTAGTGTGATTAAGGGATAGGCCTCTAAGGCAAAATCTCTGCTCTGTACCTACAAAAAACAACGAATGGAAATTTCCATAAAAGAGGACATTGACAGCCCTGGTGTAAGCCTCTACAGGCAAAGGGATAGTTGCAGCATTCAAATACAGCCCTGCCTCAGGGCACTGACTTCCTAGTCCGGGTCTCTGGTGGGTGGATTTTGCCTGAGGCTTTGGTGCCAAGCATGATATCGAGATTTGACAGTGATGCCAGGCCATGCACCCTCATGCCTTGTGACTTTGGAAAGCCCAGAACCCTTCCCAGGCTTTCAGCCTTGGCTTTGGCACTCACCCTGGCCCAGGTGAGAAGTGTTTAAAATCGCTTACATTGAAACCATCATCTCTTCTTAGTACACCAGAGCCAAGCGGCCTTGATTGTTAACCAGTTGATTTGATTTTTTATGCCACTAATGACACGGAGGGAAATCTTAATCAGTCCTTTCGATCTGTGCACATGGGGTCCTCCCTAGGGAAAGGACCTATCACGCTACCTTGTGTGCCATGAACCCCAGTAAGGATTGTGAACCCAAAATATTGCTAGTGGTGGGATCCAGGTCCTCTGATTCATTCACCAGAAATTACCGCACTAGAAAGTTTTTCCTTCAAGTTCTGCCCAAGATGCTGCAGTTTGTCCCCGAAGTGCTGAGTGGAGACTGACACGTATTAGCTGCACCTCAGACAGCGCCCCCAAGAGCCTCTTGAAGATCAGTTTTCTAGGAAATCAACCTTGTAGACATGGACCTTCCTAAGCAGTGAGAAGATAGGAGGTGCATGTATTTTCCAAAGGAAGACTTATACAGGCCTTCGTATCACTCATTTCAAAAGTCAGACGATGATAAATGTTATTCAGAGTACAATGTATAGTTGCTCAAAGGCAAGAGAAATTAGCTTGGCCCAGGAGGATGAGGAAATTCTCCCTCGTGGAAGTTCTAGTGAAAAGACTTAAAGGATGAATGATTCTGATGAATAGAAAGAGTAGAGAAGAGCACAGGTAGCTGAGGAAGTGCAGCCTAAACCAAGGAAATACAGAGACTCTCTGAGAAGACAGTGTTCAGTCTGCCTTAGTGGGGCCAGGGCCTGGCTGGGGTGCTGTGTGTGTTCACACTGAGACCAGTCTGTGATCCAGGCTAAGGTACAGATATTCTGTTCTATGGAGCCTCAGTATATGAAAGAAGAAATACAGCTAGAATTTGTTTTGGAATTATAACTATGGACAGGAAGAATAATCTGTGACTGAAAGCAATAAGATTCAAAACAAAGGCCAGGGATTTAGCCCAGTGGTTCCAGCATCTGCTTTGCAAGCATATGGTCCTGAGTCTGATCCCCAGTACCACACACCACAATGCCAGATGTGGTGGCTCACGCCTATAAGCCCAGCACTCGGGAGGCAGAGACAGGAGAATTGCTTTAAGTGCAAGGCTAGCCTGAGTTACATAGTGAGTTCAAGGGCAGTTTGAACTACAAAACGAGACCCTGTCTCAAAAAAAAAAAAAAAGATTACAAACAAAGTTAATACAAAAACTGAGTGGACATTGGGGACATTGGAAAGATCAGGAAGGGCCTAGAAAAAGGAAACAGATCAAAGAAATAACTTAAAAACAGATGAATTGATGTGCAGGGACAGAGAAAGGAGACATTATCTTTTCTGGCATCTTGATTGTATGCTGGAAGATTCTGTAGGACCAATGCCTCAAGGGCTTGCCATAAGAAATCAATTCTTTCTCATTTTTTTACTGCACTGGACTTAATGTGTCAATTCTTCTAGGAATATTTTTATATTTCTCTGGCCCAAAGGTTTATCTCCAGTAGCAGAATTCCAGGCACCAACAAAGAAGTTTTGGGGGCAGGATCTTCTTGAAACCTTCAAAGGACACTACATATTGACTGCCTGTTCCTCTTATTTATAAGACTGATTATATAACTAAACACCCAACTACCATGTCAGTAACTATCTGATAGCTGTTTGAATGTGAAATATAAGCTGATCATCCCTATTATTTTCCTTCTATGAATTCTCTCTCTTTTTCCCCACTCTTTAGGCTGGACAAGGAAAAAAAGATTTGGAGAAAATCTTTCATAAACCCTTGACCCTCCCATTTGGTAATAGCCTTATGCTTTTTACTGGGTCATTCCCCCAACACTAGGAAAAGATTCCTTAAGAACTGTGGGCCCACAGCTGGCAGGCAACACACATACACCTTTCCAGACAGCTTCACTATCCCAAATATCCCCAACCCTATCATGGTGAAACCTGTAGAAGACCCCTGGCCATCTGTCTGGTACCACCCATACACACTCACAGGCATACGATCAGCCTTTCACCTCCACCCGTTCTTGTGTCTGTGACACAAGCTGCCTCTAACTCTGTTCTGTATTACATGAAGAACAAACCTCCTGGGGTGGGTGTCTCCTTATTTCTTTACCCACTATTCTATTATCCGATTAAAACTGCTCATGAGAGCATGTTGCAGAAAGACAAGGGATTTTGGGGCGGGAGAGGAAGCAAGTGTGTGGCAGAGGGGAGGGTAGACTTGGAGAAAAAAAAAAGTAACAGAATTCTCAAAATTAGATCAACCTCATAGATACTTCATTATCTATCTATATGAGTTATCCTAAATTTAAATGTCCTGGTGCTGCAGTCTTTGCACACATGAAAAAGAGCCTCAGCCTCTCTGTGGGAAAGCTCACAGCCAAGCCAATTCCACTCCAAGAATAGAATGATAACAGTGCTAAGTCAGGAACTCCGGAATTTTAACTGTCAACAAATAGAATGGTTTCTTGGTGGGAGAGTGCCTGCAGAGGAAGACAGGCAGAAAAGCAGCACTCAGACTCTTGGAAGGGTTGACAGGAAAAATTCAGGCTGGGAGTCCACGGTGAGCTCACAACCAGGAGGTTAGATTGAGAAAAGGCCTCTTCTGGACAAGCTCCAGACACCCTCCCATCACCCCAGGCACCCTTGAGGGCGTTAACTGATAAACTGTACCTTTTCCTTTTGCCTCAAGTTAAACATCATCAGCAGACTGTGAACTCCACAATGGGAGAAACTTCGGCCGCTTTTTGCTTCCACTGTACCCTCAGCACTTGGCAGAAAGCTTGTATACAGTTGGCTCTCAATAAACATTCCCCAAATGCGTGGTTGATTGATTAATTAAAAATGAGCAAATTACTTCCTCTCTACCTGGCTTCTGAAGACTAAGTTCCAGAACCAGAAACTGCCAGCCAAGCAACAGAAGCCACAGTGTATTCAGCAAAGTGATTCTTCCTACCTTTAGCCATCCTCCTGTGCACCTTAGATAGCTGAAATTCAGGAACAAGGACCCAAGAGATCATGACCCCCCGAGTGGCTTTCAACAAAAGACCACCTCCTTCTTTGCTTCCTTTCAGAGAAGGAGCCGCCTGGGACTGATAAGAGAATGGCACCATATGCTACAAACACAAGCCCCAAGTGACGGAGGGACACCGGAGCCTCCTCTAAAGGGTCCTGTTGCATTACCGCCTCTAAAAACATTTGAGTGTGTCTTCAGATAGCACAGGCACCAACCACCCCCAAGGACCTCCTTCCTTTATTACTGTAGCAGTGAAGCAGCCACATGGCTGTAGTAGATAAGGTAGCCCGCCTGTACTCTGCATGCAAAGCAGGTTGTGCGGGGCTCAGCGCTGAGGAGAACCACAGACTCCCCGTTGCACAGGCTGTCCTTCCTCTGTGAATGGCTTCCAGGTAAGTGAATTAGGTAAGCGAGTGTTTTCCCATCACTTCATGTGGCTCATTTCTTATCCTTTTTTCTTCCTAAGATGATTCCTGTGGGACTAAAATCAGACAATCTTCTTGTGTGGCTGCCATAATTAGAATGGAGGCAAAGTTCTTCCAACAAGCAACCCAATGGGAATTATGACTGTACTGGAACCTACACAAAGATGCCCAAAGGCTCACCTCATACACTGGCACCATGGAACCAGAGCCTTACCATTTGTCTGTGGAAAGTGGTCCTCCAGTACCTTAACCATTAAGAACAGGTGGCCAAGAGACAAAGCCATCTACTGCTGCTTGATGCACACACTACGATGAACTAAAATTGTATGCCTCGATGACACAACACACAGGAAATTCTGTCTTTCAAAAAGACACAGGGCACTCAGTGTCATCTTGAACTTGCCCAATGTATTCATCAATTCATTCATTCAGAACTAAGAGGCTCTCATGGCTGGCAAATTGATATACTGAGTACTGCAGGAATACACAGATATAAAATGAGCACTTCTCAAATAATAAAATGTATTCAGCAGGTAGCACTTTCTCACTTTTATCTTGTTAAACCATAAGTAGTGAAAATTAAATTCCATTGAATTACATGAATCTTCTACCTGGAAATCAAAATACAATCCCTGATATTTAAAGTGACAAGTGAATTAGACCCAAACACAAAATCAAGGCCAGCAATTAACATCTTAATTGCAAATCTTTGACAACTTACCAACATTTCTAAATGCCTGAAAAAAATTAAATATCTGTATATAATATACAGTAAAATAAATACATGATTAGAAATAATGGATGGGGGCCGGAGGGTTAGCTCAGTGGTTCTGGTGCCTGCCTCGCAAGCTCAAGGTCCTGAGTTCGATCCCCGGTAGCCACATATAATGCTGGGCGTGGAGACTCACACCCATCAACAATCAACACCACACACCACAATACCGGGCGTGGTGGCTCACGCCTGTAATCCCAGCACTCAGGGAGGCAGAGACAGGAGGATTGCGGAGTTCGAGGCTTGCCCGGGCTCCATAGTGAGCTCAGGGCCAGCCTGAACTACAAAGCAAGACCCTGTCTCAAAAAAAAAAAAAAATGGATGGATGGATGGATAGAGTAGGTAACACCTTAAAGTGATTGAGCTCCAATTCAGCCTTGAAAGCCAAACTACTACTTATTAATTTACTAAATATATGACCATAAGTAAATTCCTTAGGTCTCACTTTGCTTGTCTATAAGATATTGATAACCATATACCTTCCTTAAAGGATTGTTGCAAGAATCAAGTAAACTATCAGATGTCAAGTACTATAGAGCAACACTTGACACATAGGAAGCATTTGGCAAGGTAGTTAATACCTTGTGATTAATCGTCATATCATAATGATGATCCCTGTGTTTCCCTAGGGTCAAGTTGGCTTCAGTCATTATGAAGTTGTTGTTAAGAAACAAGTCAGTCTCTTGAACAATTAAGCATTATTTTCTACATTAGTATCTCTTCTGGTAGAAACTAAATAGCAATAGAAATTCTGAGAAATACAATTCAGAAGACCTTCAAGACCTTTATCATTGAAGGCTGATAAATTATTAAGGACTTCTTACATAGAAAGAACAAATAAGAAAGTAATTTTTGACCCTTGCAAAACAAGCAAGTCTAGACTTTGTGAGATATAATAATAAAACAGTAGCACCACTCATTAAATAAGTAGAGTAGTAGAAGAATTTATAAATGTAGATCTACAGATAAAATTAAGCCTCTTTATGAACATAACTATAAGTAATAAATTACTTTTATCAACATGGCAGGCATACTAGGTGACCTGTAGTCAAGTTCCCGTCTTACTATGAAAAGACAATAAATGAAATTAAACTTGACCTTATGGCAGATAAGGTGTCAGATGAAGTTCTGCCTGACTGTAGAAGGGAAAATGTTCTACAACAATGCTTCCATACTGGCCTTTGCTTATGCAAGAAACCACCCGTGGAAATTGCTTGGTATGAATTAAGCACTGTTTCTCTATTTTCTTTTCTGATACAAGGTCTCCTGCTGCTTCAGATCTCATGTTTACCCTTCAATGGAAACTTGAATTTCCCCATTGTCCTGTTGTCTTTCTCATTTGCACCACACACGTATGGGCTTATGGGTCCTGGGGCACCCCAGGACAATCAGGAGAGCACAAACAAAGAGGCGTTGCTTAGGATAAAGAATTTGGGAACAATCTTGTAAAACTGGGCAACTAGGGTCAGATTTCAAAGCCTTAACTTTGATGGAACCAGCATAGACTCAGTGAGTGTTGGTGAGTTTTTACTTCTCCTGGGATTGTTCTTCCCCAGTACACTTGGGCCCTTCAGAAACAGATCCCTGGGGTTACTGACTTTCATGAAAGAGAGCACAGGTTTCCTTCAGGACACGTGAAACTCTGAAAATCTTGCTTCATTTATTCTTGGCCAGTAAGGAAATATTCTATTTTCTTTCCCAGAGCCAGAATTCAAAGACCAATGTTATGTTACATGCAGTAGAGAAACGTGCCTTTGTAGCTCAGGTCTCTGATTCTGTAGTTGATTATGCCACCCTGAGTACTCAATGAGACCAATCATCTTTCTTCTATTTTCCAAACTGGCTACTGTCAAAGATGGAGGGAAGTTTGAGGGAAGAAAGAACAAAGATTTAGAGAGCTATGCATTGACAGGCAGGTACTGCCCATGAGATGGTGGTGATTTGCAGGAGTCAAAACAAAACATGTGGCAGAGCTGAAGGAATATTTCAGAATCTGTCCCGACCACGTCATTATCTAACTAGAACCTCCAATCTCTTCACACAGCCCTTGAAGGGCAATCATAAAAGAAAGTGTTAGCAGAAAGGTTAAACCAGGCCATTGCTTAAATATGCATAAATCTCAGTGTGTAGAAGTGGCACAATTCACTTCTGTATGCAACAGTGTAGGTTGAGTGTCATCTGGGCACCAGAGGCCATGCCAAAAGTCTAAGTCAAGGCAAGTTACACAAGCTTTCTCGTATCCAGAGTTTATAGTAAGTATAGGGGTTAAGGTCTCACTGATGAGTCAAATCAGACACATGTGGGACCAAGACAGATATTTGGCTGTAATAATTACAGGAATATATTAGGAGGAAATTGTAGATTGGACCTAGATCATTATGAGTTGAGTGATGGGAACCAGGAAAACATCCTAAAGGGATCAGACTCTGAGCTGCAGCTAAATATGGAAAAGTTTATTTATTTATATCCTAAGGTCCCAAGCCAGCAGCAGCAGCAGCAGAATTGTACCTCAAAAGTCCCAACTTGTTTCTCTGCTGTTCTACTCAGCAGCTGTTTCAGTCTGTACCACACAGCTAGGTAAGTGAGTCACAGATGGAAAATTGGCAGCCAAAATCTTTTTTACAGACAAATGGCACCATGATTTTCCTTGACACCCACCGAAATTTCTTACTAATTTCCAAAAATATCTCATGTTTGCTTTAAGACAACCAATGAAGGCCAGACATTTCAGTAAAACAGCAATCCAGCCATTTGAGCACTCTGAGCCCAAATACAATAGTCTGGGGTTGTGCCAGAGATTTAGCTCAGTGGTTCTGACGCCTGCCTAGCAAGCGCAAGGTCCCTGGTTCAACCCCAGTAACTACATACAATGATAAAATATCAGGCATGGTGACTCACGCCCACCAGCAATCAGTACCACATCCCACAATGCTGGGCATGGTGGCTCACGCCTGTAAATCCAGCACTCAGGAGGCAGAGGCAGGAGAATTGCTGAGTTTCAGGCTTGCCTGGGATACATAGTGAGCTCAGGGCCAGCCTGAACTACAAAGCAAAACCCTGTCTCAAAAAAAAATAGTCTGGGGAGAAGAGTCATTTACTGAAGGCAGTCCTGGCTCCCCCAAGAGCCACACCCAGCTCTTCTCTTTTCATTCACCTCTATTCCTGCTCTTCAGTTACTTGTCCGACTGGCTAGTCACAGAGCAGAGACCAGAATGAAAAGATAGCAGTTGTAAGTAGGACCACACCGTTTAGAGGCCAGGTTTGGACAGAGATCTGTCACAGGCACACATCACAGTCTGGTACCAAAAGATTTTGCGAAAAGTCTGGGAATAATGTGCAAGAAATATATTGGGGGATCACCAGCATATACTAGTAATATTCCTGTGATATTTCACTAAATTTATCTTTTTTTCATCCAGAAAACTCTAGGAGGATGGAAAGAGACTAGACATATTCTCAAACCAAGACACAATGGTTCCTAAAACTTCTAATCAAAAATAAAAACCACAGTGGGCCGGAGGGTTAGCTCAGTGGTTCTGGTGCCTGCCTCGCAAGCGCAAGGTCCTGAGTTCGATCCCCAGTAACCACATACAATGCTGGGCATGGTGACTCACGCCCACCAGCAATCAATACCACATACCACAGTGCCGGGCGTGATAGCTCAAGCCTGTAATCCCAGCACTTATGAGGCAGAGACGGGGATTGCTGAGTTCGAGGCTTGCCTGGACTACATATTGAGCTCAGAGCCAGCCTGAACTACAAAGCAAGACCCTGTCTCAAAAGGAAAAAATAAATAAATAAATTTTTAAAAAACCATGGGCCTGAGATTTAGCTCAGTGGTTCCAGTGCCTGCCTTGCAAGTGCAAGGTCCTGAGTTCGATCCCAGTAACCACATACAGTGCTGGGCATAGTGACTCACAGCCACCAGCAATCAACACCACATACCACAGTGCCGGCCGTGGTGGCTCATGTCTGTAATCCCAGCACTAGGGAGGAAGAAACAGGAGGATTGCTGAGTTTGGGATTGCATGGGCTACATAGTGAGCTGAGGGCCAGCCTGAACTACAAAGTGAGACCCTGTCTCAAAAAAATAAAAAATAAATAAAAATCAGTAGTCCCGGCCCTCTGTCCCATGGATATTTGAGTGATCCTGTACACCAGTATTTGACAGTGCAGACCCCAACGTGGCAGACACTATCAGAGAGGAAAGTACTAACCTGGACATAAAGCAACCAGTCTGAGTTGTTTTTATGGTTTTTTGGTTTTTTGTTTTTTGTTTTTTTGAGAGAGATTCTCGCTTTGTAGTTCAGACTGACCCTGAGCTCACTATGCAGCCCAGGCAAGCCTTGAATTCAGCAATCCTCCTGCCTCTGCCTCCCAAGTGCTGGAGTGGCATGAGCCACCACACCCAGTTTGAGTTAATTTTTTTTACTTATTTTTGCTTCTAAAGTGCTTGTATTTCTCCATTCCAAGAAGACTAGGGCTCTGGTTCATATGTTGTCTTCACTGTTAATTGTGAGGTACAGTCTTTTGTCTAAGGGCATAAGACATGGACAATTCCAATATATCTCTGAAATGGCTCCACTCAACACATCTATTCACCTGCCCAAAGTCTTACAGACTGTTTCACATCTGAATAGAAACTTCCTTTCCTCCAAGGAAGGTTCTGTGCCAGGCTTAAAACTGCAAATTGTACATCTTCCCTGATGGCTGTTATTCATCAGGGAGCTATGACCAGGTCTTTCACTCCACCATGGAAAGGCAGAAGAGGCAAAAGACAAAGTGAAAAACTAATAACCCCTCTAGCAAGCCAGGCAAAGAGACAGGTGCTTCATATGTGTTCTTTCAATAAACCTCACAGAATTCCTAGAAAGTCATCTGCAAATAAGGAAATTAAGACTCAGAAGTATAACTTGACCAGGTACTAGTAAGCTGCAAAGCAAAATTCAAAACCATAGATGATTAGACCTGCAAAACTAGTGCTCCTTGTATAGACATGATACCATCTAGACAATGAGTCATGTTCTGTTACAAGTAGCTTCCTATCAGGTGGATACTACATTGCTATTCTATAAGCTCATCTCCCTACACCCACAAGATGTAGACCTCAATGCCCCAGGTTCAGTCTGGATTCCACACAAATCCTTTTCTAATCCTATGCTTTACTAGATGAGCAGCCAGTCCTATAGGGTCTTTGGATCCGATACCCACTGTGCTACAGTTCAAGTCCCTGATCATTTCAAGAAAGCCTAAGGTCAAACCAAGAACGGCAGATCCAACAGGCACCATCCTAGAGATGAGGACTCCTGATAACCTCAAAAGCAACCTCTGATAAGGAAGGCTGGAACTGAGCTGGGATGAGAGCTTTAGCTCTGTACTTTCTTATAGTCAAAGAAGCTGTCAGGATTTATGTGAGAGACCAAGGGTCCTCTGCACCTGTCTCTCGGGCTCCTGGTTGAAAGCAGCACCCTCCTGTACTGAGAAGGCTCGCTCCTTGTAGAGGCAGGCTTATGAACAGAATGGCTATTGTCATCTGTGTTGTGGCTCATTGCAGTCATTATTGTGAAAGTGTTCATGTGCATAAACTAGATAAAGCAAGGATGGTTTTCCATTAGCATTCTAATCAAAATTTCCAATGCTATTAGAGATAGCATTTACTCTGTAAAGAAGAATGAGTAGAGTCATTTTCTGAAATGTTTCTATAACTACATTTCAGGTGTGAGTGTTTTACATCTTGTCTTAGCTACAGAGGAGCTCTGAGGACCCACGGAGGTCAGCAAAGTGGGGTAATGAGCAGATTTCCTTTATAAGTATAAAAACTACAGCTCAGACTCAAGTCTCCTGATTCCCTCCATCCACATTCTTTCCAATGAACTATCATCTTTATCACACATTTATTTATAAGGCACTTATTGTAACCATGGTATTAGGATAGTCTGTGAAAAAAGAAGTTCTAAGGCAGGCTCTATTCCAAGGTCTATTCTCATGAATGTGTTTACAATTTATCTTAAAAAGAAAAAGCATTAAAAAATTAGAGGGACATAGATGTGATCAAAATAGATCATATGTATTTGAAACAATATTTTGGTGGTTTTCCCTTTATTGAGTTTGTTGGTACATTTTAGGTATACAATATGATCACGTACATGATTGAGAATTTATACCTGTACCTGATGTATCTTGATTTTTTTCCAATCCCTTTGCCCTCCCTACAACTTCAAACCTGTCCTAAGCTTAAGTATTTAAGCTTTTTTCTATTTTTCCTTTTATCAAATTTTTTCTTTCCCTTCTTTGCTTTCCCCTCCTCCTCCCCCTTTCCCTTTGAACATTTTCTTACTATTTCACAATACCTATCATACATTCTGGACCTCATTTACACCTTCAGTTTTTCACACTAGAGAAATGATATGGTATCAACTGAAACAATGTTTTTCACAAGTAATAAGCCCTAATAAAAATATACTTTGAAATTATAATTAAAGATTATAGGAGATACAAAAATATAAGACAGCATTACTATATGATAATGAATGTTATGATTTTACATACAGTACTCTAAGAATTCATGAAGGCCCAATTGCAGGGGAAAAAAATGTTTTCTACAACAGCCAACATTTTAAAAAACAGGACTTAACTAGGTGGAAAGGAAGAGGGAGGATATTTCAAGGACAGTGTATCACTTATCCATTGTTATTAATGTCCTAAAAACTGACAGATGAAAAAGCTACTTCTCACCTCACAATTTCTGTGGGACCAGAACCCAAGTGCGGCTTAGCTGTCTCCTCCAGTCTGGCCTTCACATTAGGCTACATTCGACTCTATGCATTGACCAGAACTGCTGTCATTCGGCTCAGCTGCAATAGGATTCACTCACTCGGGGCATTTTCATAGCCCAGAGTCCTCATCTGGATGTCTATCTCCATGGGCCTCTCTGAGCATAGCAGCTTGTTTCCCTAAGGCAAAGCCTCTGAGGAGGATTCCAAACTGGAAGTCACAGTCTTTTTGTAACCTAATCTTGGAGAAGACGTACTGTTACTTCCACCATATCCTATTTGGTAGAAGTGAGTCAGTCAGTGCACCCCACAGTGAAGATGAGATATTGCAAGAGAACAGGAACACAGTGAGGAAGAGATCACTGGGAGCTGCCTGGAAGGAGAAGGCTCGAAATCTCTGCTGTGACCAGCTGATTTAAAGACCTAACTGTAAGACTAAGGAGATTTACTTTTATCTTACAAGCCACTATACCTCACCTTTATTGCATATACAAAACATCTGAAGAAACTGCTTCCAATGTATATTTTTATGCCTACACTATAAAGATTCTATCTAACTGGAACAACCACTATGGAGATCAGTGTGGAGATTCCTCAAAAACATAGGATTAGAGGTCCCATTTGACCCTGCTATTCCCCTGCTAGAAATATATATGAAAGAATTAAGATTCATGTCACAAGTGCCGGGCGTGGTGGCTCATGCCTGTAATCCCAGCACTCGGGAGGCAGAGACAGGAGGATTGCTGAGTTCGAGGCTTGCCTGGGATACATAGTGAGCTCAGAGCCAGCCTGAACTACAAAGTGAGACCCTGTCTCAAAAAAAAAAAAAAGATTCATGTCACAGTGACACATGTACACCCATGTTTATAGCAGCTCAGTTCGTGAGAGCTAAATCTTGGAAACAACCCAAATGCCCATCAACTCTAAACTGGAGAAAGAAAATGTGGGGGTTTTTATAAGACAGAGTATTGCTCTTCCATAAAGAATGATGAGGTTGAGTCATTTATACCCAAATGGACATACCTTAAGGACATACTCATAAGTGAAATAAATAGGTCACAGATGTGTAAATATCATATCTTTTCTCTGGTATGAGAAACTGATGTTGTAAATGTGTTCTAGAATGCATGATCGATATTGTGAAATAGTAGATATTCAAAGAGAAATGGAGTTTAGGGGTAAATCATGAGAGGAAAGAAAAAATTGATGGTAAAAAAAGGAAACAAAGCTTGTATATATAGGGGCAGGGGGTTGTAGGGTGGGTAGGGGATGGGGAAAAATGAAAATTATCGTATACTGGGGCCAGAGATTTAGCTCAGTGGTTCCAGAGCCTGCCTCGCAAGCACAAGGTCCTATGTTCGATCCCCGGTAACCACATACAATGCTGGGCGTGGTGACTCACACTCACCAGCAATCAATACACATACCACAGTGCCAGGCGTGGTGGCTTACACCTGTAATCCCAGCATTCAGGAGGCAGAGGCAGGAGCATTGCTGAGTTTGAGGCTTGCCTGGGCTACATAGTGAGCTCAGAGCCAGCCTGAACTACAAAGCAAGACCCTGTCTCAAAAAGTAAAAATTCTAAAGGGATTCTGCTATCAGCCAATTGTAGAATTCACTGGTAAGCAATTAATCATCTCAAAATCAGTACAGATTACTGTACTAATATAATCAGTATTCTTATTGGAATAATACTGTATTCTTGTACACTCATTGCAAGGAGGTGTTACATAAATTCTAGGAAGGACCACTTATTTTTTGGCCATAAGCATATTAGGAGATGAATTGTTTACTGAATCTACATGCTCTTTAACATGCTATCATGCATTCCCCATGAATATCTGGGATGTTCTCCTACAAGCTCAAGATCAAGCCAGGAAAGCAACATGAATCTTTAGTGTCTGAGTAAGTCTCACTGGGAAGCAGAGGGCTAGGAGAAGAGACTGTGTGTCTCTGGTCTTCAGCTCTTCACAGGATGGATGAGGAGATGGAGTTCTGGCCCCTGCTGAGGCCCTGTCAGAGGACAAACTCAGAAGCTGAAATGAGGTGAACACAAAGAACAGCCTGGGACCAAAGAAGAAGGAATCCAGGGAGAAAGCAGCCAGACTGCCCGAGCATGATCAGAAAAGGCCTGGACACAAGATATTGAAAAAAGAAGCCAAAAAAGAATTAAGGTGAAAATTCTGGAGAATTTAGCACTCAGGATGCAGAGGCAGGAGGACTGCTGAGTTTGAGGTTTCCCTGGCCCACATAGTGAGTTCACAGGCAGCCTGAACTACAAAGTGAGACCTTGTCTAAAAGAGAAGAAAAAAAAACCTGGAGAATTCAAGCAATTCCTGAGTTTACTAGCAGGGAACTGAGGAAATCTTTCATATAACACCTGAAGAAGCTTCAAACCTACATAGAAATAGGGTCAGTGAAGGCTCTTGCATAGTGTGGATGTAGACTAAGTGTTTCTTAGTGTTTTCCAAGACCAAGTGAGGGGCAAGAACCAGTTTTTTGTGTTTTTTCCACATTCTCCCCACTTTATGGTATAGGCAATTGGGACTTGGCAAAGTTGGTGTCATTGTTGCCTCCACTGCTTCACTTTCTGTTTTTTTTTTTATTTTTAACCCATCTTTTATCCTCTCTGCAAAGGGATCATTCAGAGGAGTTTAGGGCATTGAAGAGAAGGCCCAGAATGTCTTTCCACTGACTAAAAGCAATCTGAGTTCAATTACTGGAGCACCGTAACAAGCATGCTACTCCCACCAGTCTCCCAAGTAGAGGAGTCCAGAGGTATCCAATGTGGTGAGGAAGGGAAGGGTCCCACCTAACTGCCCCAAGGCAACAAGAGGAAGGCACCCTGTGTCCAGGAACAGTGCTGTAGGAAGGACTTACATACAGGTCATCCAACTTTGAAGAATCATGGTTCTGAGTGAGAGGCAAGAGAAAAGAAGGAAAACCATTTGACTCCACCTCTCCCTGCACCAGCAGAGGCCACTGACAGTCAATGAGGAAAACATATTTCCACCACACAACACAACACACTGTATATTCTGAAGATGTCATAGCCATCAGGAAAGAACTTAATACAACATCATGAAAGTGCCCAGGGAGTCAGGATCCAAATAAGGAAATGTACCCAACAGAATTCAGACTGTGACCTTCATTCCAGACAATTAAGATTTTAAACAGCAAGTTTAAAATCACTGGATTTGAGAGCCAGAAGGAATTTTAAAGGTCAAACAGGAATCCCTCCATTCAATTTACATGTTCATTAAATATTGATTGCATAAATGATCATCCATTCTCCATTTGAATATTTTCCATGGCAGTTCTTATTCTAAAAGGCAATTTCCTATACCAAGTATAGATTTACTTTCTTATAGCTTCATATATTTAGATTTGTTATGCCTACTGGAACAAAATACACTAGGTTTTACCTCCACAGTCAAATATTAAAGATAACTATCATGTCTGCCTGTAAATTTTCATCTCCTTGAGAAAATAATCCATGTTCTATATGTTTTCCAGCAGCATACAATTCTTAGATTAAACAACATAAAGTGGGTAGCCAATAAATATGTTGATTGCATAAATTAATATCTATGTGTTCAGCTGACTATTCAACATGTCCATCTAGATAGCTCAAAGGTTCCCCAACTCAACACTAAGATTTAAATTAAGATCATTCTTGTGAGCACGGACCTTTCTTAAGGTTCCTATTTTAGTGAATAACACCTTCATCTCAAGTCCATCCTCTGCTCTCCACCGTCTATTATCAACAGTCTGGCTCCAGCTACCATTTCCTCCCTTGAATTATCCATCTTTGGATAAGCCATTCAATCTCTAGTACTTTAAATATGTTCTTCCTACAGCAGCCAGTGTGATCCTTTCAAAATGCTGATAGGATCATGTCACCTCTCACATTTAAAAATTCAGCAACTACCCATATAAAAAAGACTTAAATCTTTAAAAGACCTCTAAGACCTGCACAGTCTGACCCCTCCTCAACTCCCCCTGCAGGTACTTCTGCCTTCTTCACTTTATATGCTGTCAAAATGCCTTCCTGCAGTTACTTGAATGTACCAGGTATGCTCCTGCCGTGGGTCCCTTGTACATATTCCTGATGGAACATTTCCCCCATCTCCTTGTCACCTGTTTAGCTCCTACAGACGTCTTTAGAGTTAAATCTGTACATAATCCTCGGCAATACTTTTGGACTTCACAACAAGTTCGAGTTGTTTCTTTTTTAGTGTTTTCACAAATCAGCTTATAATGGTATTTCAATGTGATTACATTTATTTTTTCAACAGTTTGTAAGCTTTGGGAGAACAAGGACTAAATATGACTTTTCTTATCCTTTAACTTGCAAAGATACATAACATGTATTTGTATAAATATAAGAGTGAATCTCCAGATTCCAGGAATCCTCAGAATGTGGTCAGCACTGCAAACTCTGGGCAGCAGAAGGGCTCTGAGTCTTGCCATATTCTTAACAAACATACCCTGAGTTGGAGTCAGCAGCTCTCAGAGGCCACCAATTTCCATCTACACTGCTTTGCACATTGAAAAGAATAGTCCCAGGCAAGTGAACCCTGTGCAGAAAATCTAGCTAGCCTTGAGAAAATCAGAAGAGCTCAGTATGATTATTATTTTCTCAGCAATTCATAGCTTGCTTCTAATAAGCCCTTTTGGTATGTTTTATTTTGTGTGGCTGTTTTCAGTAAATATATTATTAAAATACCCAAGTCTGTAATTATAGGGCTACATATCCTCATCTCTTAAATATGTACCTGGCATGTACAATATCCCTAGCACTGTGCCAGATGCTGAGTTACAAAAACATCCAAATCACAAGCTGTGTTCTCAAGGTGCTCTTTCTAGTGGGAGAAATGGATGTAAAAATGCAGCTTTATTGACAGAGGAAGAAGCAAACAGCTGTGAGAACATAGAGAAGGATGTGATGGCCCAGATCTGGGGAGGAGGTAAGACCTCTCAGAGGAGGTGAGCTCCTAACAGAGGCAGCTCTAGTTCCCCGAGGCAAAGGGTGCTAGAAGGTTCCTTAGGGTGAAGATGACCATCCCTGGCAGATGTATAAACACAAACACATGCACACACACTGCTCTCACATCCACACGTGGTATAAAGTTTGCAGTTACATATATAAAATGGAATTTAAGAGAAAATACTTAACCTAAATGAGACACTATCAGTTCAGGGGGGTTTTGTCCATGGTTGGTTGGTTGGCTGCAGGGAACTGAATGCATGTGAGTGTGCATAGGCGCTCTGTGGAGGTTTGAACTGCAGGATGTAGATAATGCCTGTCAAGGCAAACCTCAAGATTTCCAGAATGCTATTGTGGCACATACCATTAAACAGTACAGCTGAAATGATAGTAATCAGGGGTAAGGAGGTCAAGAATTAAGAAAACCAAAGTATCAGGAGAAAGGGAAAAGAGAACATTATTTCCTTCTGTAGCCATCACTCCTGCTAACTTTTTTTGTATTCAAGAACCATCTCAAGGCTCCAGGATTTCCTGGATCCTGGTGCTTCAGGGGCTCAGACCTCCTCCCTGTCCCTATAATGGGGACCATGAGGAAGCCTGAAGAGGCTGTTAAGAAAGTCAGATGCACTTCAGGAAGTCAGACAATGCCCTTAGGACTGGCTGTGAACTTCCACTGTGCTGTGTTCTTTGATTTCACATGATGTGAATTATTGAGATTTCTGCTCAGATATGCAGGCACCTTTCAGCCTACACTCCATTTATAAATCTTTATCTGGGCAAGATGGAGTTGTTTCCATTCATGGAGTTGTTTCAGTCAGAGCAAAACTTTTCTCCTACAAAGTATAAAAACTGCTGTAAATCAAGCCATTCCGATTTCTGCTTCCTTGTTTTCCTCTGGCATTGCGTCTACTGAGAGTGATGGAAAGAAACAGTGATCCTGTCCCTTCCACCTTCCATATCTCCCCTTTGTATTAATTGACTTTGCTGTGGTAATAGAGCCCCATCCTCAACAGCTTATGACAATGAGCATTTGCATTTTGCTCTTGCCTTTACCTCAAGTTAGTGGCCAGAAGCCAGTGGTTCAGCTCTGCTCCCTGCGCCCTCACATTGCCAAGCCCTGGCTGAAAGATAAATCACTGTGGGGGACATACTGTTCTTATGGCAAAAGAAAAAGAGCACAAGAGCTCAAGATGCTTCTTAGAGCTTCTGCTCCGACCTCCCAAGCACCATGTCAGCTCACACTCACTGGCCAAGACCCTCCATTGGCCAGCTCCCATGTAGCTGGGTAGGACCCAGTCCACAGAGGGCTCTGTGAGAGCCCTAAAAGAGGCAAGAACTAACATCTTCCCACAGGAAAGCAAGGATGACATGCTTCAGAATGATGATGATGACCTACACACTCTCTGACCCCACCGAGCTACTTTGTCTCTATCATGAAGAAGGAGAATTTCTCCTGATCACAACTAAAAGGAAATCTGATATTATTTCTTTGCTCCTTAGAATTATTGAAAAGCTCTGGGACAACATTTGCCAACTTGCTCTTCAGAATGTCACTATCCCTCAAGATGACATTTGTTGCACAACTAAAAAGAATTTTATGTGCAGATAACTTTGGTATGTGCCACATATTAATAGTCATCAGTAGTTCTTATCATCTTATTAAATGCTCTGAGAACCCCTGATATAAAGATACCTTTCTATGCCGAAATTGGATTCACAGAACCTTTTTGTAAGGTGCAATCATTAATGTCTCGTGAGATTCTAGTGGTTAATACTAGAATCCTAAAGAATTATGGGAGAATTGGACAATTGAATCCTGTTTCCTCATTTCTGTGAGGACTGATGGTGTTGAGAGGTCAACAGGTCTGTACAGGTCCCTGAAAGGAGGTTTGTTCTATTTTTTTTTCATTTTTTGTTTTTTTGTTTTGTTTTGTTTTGCTAAGATGTATCCTCATGTAATGAGTTTGAAAATGCTATTCAGATATTACTCTTCACCTAATACCTTAAATTACCTCAAACTACTTTCTAATTCCTCTTTTTCTCTGTGCAGTAAATCATACTCTGTGTTAAATACCATCAAGTATTGAGGATATAGCATGATATCGGCATGAAATCTGCCTTCTTGGACTTAGCAGAAGAGACACAGACACATACAGGACAGCCTGCGCTCTTCAGAACCTCAGCAGTGTGCTGCTCATTGGCTATCTATTCCCTCTTGAAATACTTCCCATGCTTATTTCTGAGATACCCTATGTTACTGATTTCTCTCCATTGCTGGCCTCACTTCTCAGTTCCCTTTGCTGCTCTTCCTTCTTTATAGAGCTTCTGTAACGCCTCAGGGTCCTTCCAGGAGCTCTTCACCTTCTTCTCTTTCTAAGTGATCTCATTCATCCTCATAGCATTAAATTTTATATATATTCCTGCTTTGGCTTATATCTAGATGTCCCCCAAAAGCCTCATGTGCTCATAGGTGGGGCTTTTCGGAGGGAGCTGGATCTGGGATGTGTGATACTGGGATTAAGGGTATGTGACAGCTAAATGGATCTGGCATAGTTGTGGGTATGGATAATGGAAGAACTACCCTGGGTGTGGGTAGCCCCAATCAATAGGCTGTAGCCTAGATGGAATGTAAGAGAAGAGAGGGAAGGCAGGCTTGCTGTTACAGCTGCCTTCTACTGCTTTACTGCCTCTTGTCTGCTTTACCATGGACTGTTTCTCCTCACCAATGTCCCTCTGCTGTGCCTCCAACCTAGCTGACTGGCTGAAGCCTCTACAAACTTTTAATTGAATAACCTTTCCTCCTTGAGCTTTGTCTTGTATTTTGTCTCAGCAGCAAAGACAGTAACAAAGACAGTGCCCATGACTCACAAATTTATAATCTCCGGTATAAAACCCTCCTATGGGGATAGATTGTCCCCTCAGGTGAGTCACCTTAGCACCTGCCTGTTGAGTTATTTCATGTGTTCTCCCTTTGGCTGTAACTGTTTGGCTACTTCCTTCATCCTCCCCCTAATTTCTAAGCCCCTCGAGGACAGGTCTCCTCCGTCTGTTTCATCTTGAGTTCCCACTGTGCATAGAATAGTAAGTGTTTAATATATGATTATTAAGTTTAATGTTTGAACTGAGTTTCTGCTTTAGGGATCACTGAGACCCAGATGTAATGAAAGGGAATATTTTATTTAAAGAAATAATGCCTCTTCCTTCTGTATTTCCAAATGATCAACCACAAATGAGAGAACACAGCTACATACATTGGCATGAGGTGAATACTTGAGTTTAAAAATGCTAAAATAAGCCAACATAGTCCCTTGTGGTTGTGGAGGCTGCTGCAAAGGTTTTATAAATTGCTTACATTCCTGCACTCCATCTGGTGATTCCTGTATGTTACAGCCATGGATGATTCACTCTTTGCAGCAGTCCTCAGTCAGATCTACTCCCTACTTTAAAGGAAAAAAGCAAAAAGAAAGAAACAAAGTGCTTGCCTAAAAATCTCCCGCTTGACCAGGGTAGCAAGTCAACCACGTAATGCTTGCTCCTCCATTTAGATTCCAGGCCAGAGAGGAGGATACCCTGCATCACAGAAAGATGTTTCAGCAGCTTGCTGCTAATAATAGAACAGGGCAATTGCGCTTCTGCACCTTGTTCTGAATTTTGTTCTTGTTCTTTTCTAAGCCTCTCCCTAGTCCTCTTTTACCAGTCAAAATCATCTGGGATTCATATACCCTTAGAAGAAAAGAGGACTGGCTGTGCATAAGTGTTACTGGCCTGTCTGAGGAAAAGCAAAAAGCATTTTCGATCTGATCTGTCTGAGTGAGTCAAGGTCCTTCATTACCACATGAGGAGGCCTTGGTTGTCACGTGAGCATGGTCTCTGCACAGCTCTGTGTGTGTGTGTGTGTGTGTGTGCAGGCGCATGTGTGAGCAAGGCTGCATTTTCCCATCTCAGTTGTTCAAAAAATAGTTTGTCCTTGGCCTTCACATACTTGAAGCTCAATATTTATCAAAATAAGAAGAAAGTTGCTTGGATCATATCTCTTCTGCAAAAATATTTTTCAGCTGCCACAGCATTTTAAACTGTATCTTTATTTTTCTGTTAGTATCCTTTCCTTATCACATTTCCCTGGATACATATGCAGTTTGTGCTACAATATTTATTAGCAAGGAGTCCTCTGGGCAGACTGTGTCATGAAGAATTTCTGCTTGGCGTTTGTATGCCATCCAGCTGAGTCCCCAGCCACGCTGTAAGTCAATGCAAACATAGTCCACTTGTGAATAAAGGTGACAATTACACTAACATGCTGCAGCTGTGACTCTCAGCTCACCCTCAGGATCAGTAACCTGAGGCTCAAGCTGGCCGTTTTTATAAATAAGGTATTCTACCAGAGAGAGATCGTTGTCAGCTGAGCCTTCCAAAACTCCTCTTTCCTTGGGCTCTTTTAGTCCATCTTTTTAGGTATGTGCCATTCTCTCCGCATCTTTTGTTATCCTCTACACCCAGGTTCTCATCACGCCCTGGACTCCGCTGTCAGGTTAGATCGATATCATGTGCTTTGTCAGATATCATGACGCAACATTATTCCAGTTTGATGGATGCTGAGGTTGTTCATCACGCAAGGGCAGTATTTCCCCACCCCCCCTTCGGTAACTTCTTAAGTCCCCACAGTCGCTACTCACTCAAGCACATGTGTTAACTCTCAGGCTACTTTGCAATTAAAGCCCTGCCTAAAGGATAGCTTGTGTTCTTATTCAGTAATCTTTTCATTCACTCATGCTAAGCATTCATTATGCAGCTCAACGTGAAGAGCCTTTTAACTTGTCATATACACATTGTATATAACAGCACTTACATTCTAAACTAGGCTTTAACACAGTGGTACAATGGTGATTTTAAAACAGCCATTTAACTATAGCACCTATAGCCAGGCTGAATGCTACCTATAAATTGTATTTTCCCCAGTCCTTGGCCTATACTTGTCCTTCTACCTGATTACCAATATTCATTATAAATCCTGCAAAATCTGTCTCAGATACACACATCCTAGAAATGGGACAGCAGATTCAACTGGACAACAGTACAATTCCTGGAGCAGGAGGGTGACACTGGGCCATAGTGGCCCCCATTGTAAGAGGTCAAGGTTCCACTTAAACAATACTTTTCCCACTTAAGAGCTTTAGGAACTCTTCCTATAGCCGTTAAAACTACCTTACTGCTACTCCTTTTATCTGTATGTCTGTCTTATCCCCCTTCTCACTGTTGTAATAAAATACCCAATACCTGCAACTTAAAGGTGGACAGTTTTATTTCATCTTACATTTCAGTCCATGGGTGGATGGCTCCCAGCATCACACCAGAAAGGCCTGGGTAGAGGAAAGCTGCTCACGCCATGGTGGCCAGGAAGCAGAGAGAGATACAGGAGGAGCAAGGGGAGGCTGATGTACCTTCTGAGGTCATACTACCAATGACCCACCTCTTCAAACTAGACACCTGATCCCAACAACACACTCAGCTGCTGAACACTATGGTGAATGAATCCACTGATAAATACAGTGCTCCCATGATCCACCACCCTCCAAAAGCCCCACCTCTGAGCACATGAGTGTTTGTGGAAACATTCCAGTTCCAAACCATAACAATAGCTGTCTTCTCATAAATGCTCTCTAGAGATTCCAAGGGCTTTTGTTTTCCCACTGCTTCTTCACTTTAATTATATTACTTCTCCATATTGTCATTCTGTCTCATTCTTTTTTCCTTCTAATCTGTAAAAAAATAAAAAAAATAAAGTTAAGTGAAAACTAGTAGCCTGAAAACTGGGAGGTGCTATAGCATTTCGGATGATGACAGCACTTATCATTGGTGGGAGAACTATTAACACAGACTAGGAGAGCCACAAAATTCCACCTGTGAAAAAGAAAGCACTAGCTCACTCTCAGATCTTATTTGAAGCAGGGAGGTCTCACTGCCGGGGAGCCACCTCCAGCTTTCCCTTCTCTTTCTTTCTTTTCTTTTTTTTTTTTTTTTTGAGACAGGGTCTCGCTTTGTAGTTCAGGCTGGCCCTCAGCTCACTATGGAGCCCAGGCAAGCCTCCAACTCAGCAATCCTCCTGTCTCTGCCTCCCAAGTGCTGGGATTACAGGTGCGAGCCACCAGGCCCAGAACTGTGGTATGTGGTATTGATTGCTGGTGGGCATGAGTCACCACGTCCAGCACTGTATGTGGTTACTGGGGTCAAACTCAAGGCCTTGCGTTTGCGAGGCAGGTGCTGGACCCACTGAGCCAAATCTCCGGCCCTCCCTTCTCTTTCTTATTGAAGTACAAAGGGACTTTATTTGCTTCCCCATGGAACATGAAGCAGGAAGTTCCTCTAAGCAGGAAGTCTCCCTCAGAAAGCCCAGCTATGTCACTATCCTGTGCCTACGAGACAACCAGCAGTAGGCTGGAGGATATAAGATAAGAACTTAATTTGGCAGCTGTATAATTCCAGCAATGGAATTTGAACTCCTTATAAGAATAAAACATTTACATTCTATTAGATAAGTCACACCACCAAAGGAGGGGCAAAAGCATTTATATAGATATTCTCCTTAACTCTCACCAACACTCTCCCCAGCCTACTCTGAACCAAAAGAATCTTGAGCAAAATTCTTTTCTTCACTTTTAGAGAATAAACGTGGAGAATGCTTTTTCTTATATGCAGAGAATAGTACAAAAGGAAGGACCTTTAAAAATAATTGTCCATCTGCTCCCAATCCAGGGTTTTCTAGCTTCTTAGCTTTCTATTAAAATATTGTGGAGCAGGAGTACAAAGTCATATTCCCTTTTAAAATTTTTTGTAGGGCCGGAGGGTTAGCTCAGTGGTTCCGGCGCCTGCCTCGCAAGCGCAAGGACCTGAGTTTGATCCCCGGTAACCACATATAATGCTGGGTGTGGAGATACGCTCACCAACAATCAATACCGCATACCACAATGCCGGACGTGGTGGCTCACGCCTGTCATCCCAGCACTCGGGAGGCAGAGACAGGAGGATTGCTGAGTTCGCGGTGGCTTGCCTGGGCACCATAGTGAGCTCAGGGCCAGCCTGAACTACAAAGCGAGACCCTGTCTCCAAAAAGCAAAAAAAAAAAAAAAAAAATTTTGTAAATGGAATTCTACAAACAAGAATATAAGATTAGTCTACTAGCAACACAAAGGCCTCTGTTCCAGCGTCTCCACATTCTACTTGAGACCTGCCAAGCGCTCTGGGCTCCCAGCAAACAGAACTAAACAAAGAGAATTTCCAGGAACAGCAGGACATATACCTTTACTCATAGCTCTCTCTATGGAAAAATAAAACACAGTGTTAAATCAGAAATTCCAGAAAAGTAGGAAGTAACCCTCCCTCCAAAAACAGCCGCTTAGGAGAATTGAACACATCTTCATTTGAATGGCAAGTCTCCCCCGGACTGAGGTCTATTGTAAGCCTGAACGAAGAACGAAGGGAGAAAACAAAGTTGAAGGACAGAAAGAGCATCCATCACTCCGAGGGTGGCATGCTACAGGCTGCGTTCCACACCCCACACTCGCCGGGGTGTGTTGTCCACGGCCAGAGCTCAGCTGGGGATTTCCCTGGTTGAGTTCTACCCCTCAGAGCTTCTCCAGAAGCTGCTTAAGACAGAATTGGATTTGAAAGGTCGGGGAGGCGTGTGGAGGAAGAGCCAAGAACGCAAATGCAGCACACTTCGTTCAGCACGGAAGGACGCAGAAGAGCAGGAAGGCGGTGCCGAGGAAAGACTGGCTAGTGCCCATTATGTGACTAGGACTATTGTAGGAGCTGAGGGGAATAAGAAGATGGCTGGTGCTGCCCAGAGCGGAGCCTCACATTCCGGTCTGTAAGGTCCAGCAGTGAGCAATCACGAGTCAGGAGAGCACAAGAGGAACAGAACAGCAGCTCCTCTTCCAACAGCTGCATCATGGTCCCAGGTGGCACCTCTACATTGTTCCCTCAGAACAGCACTGTAATAGGACTTTACTGCACCACGATTTTTTTTTTTTTTTTTTGAGACAAGGTCTCGCTTTGTAGTTCAGGCCGGCTCTGAGCTCACTATGTAGCCCAGGCAAGCCTGGAACTCAGCAATCTGCCTATCTCTGCCTCCCGAGTGCTGGGATTACAGGCATGAGCCACCACGCCCAGCTCTTTTTTTTTTTTTTAATAGTTTTCAACCATGGCTACACTAGATCTGAAGAGTGTTTTTAAAATCCTGATGCCCAGGGCCAGAGGATTAGCTCAGTGGTTCCGGCGCCTGCCTCGCAAGCGCAAGGTCCTGAGTTCGATCCCCGGTAACCACATACAATGCTGGGCGTGGAGACTCACGCACACCGGCAATCAATACCACATACCACAGTGCCGGGTGTGGTGGCTCATGCCTGTCATCCCAGCACTCGGGAGGCAGAGGCAGGAGGTTTGCTGCGTTCGAGGCTTGCCTGGACTACATAGTGAGCTCAGAGCCAGCCTGAACTACAAAGCGAGACCCTGTCTCAAAAAAAAAAAAATCCTGATGCCCACACCTCACCCCACCTATTAAGTCAAACTGGGGATCAAGGCTTCCATAGTCCTTAAAACACCCCATGTGATCCCAGTGTGGGCTGAGGCTGAGAGGTAAATGTCCTCATTCCCACACCAGCTTTTCTCCAGCTCCACATTCCTTTTGTCTAAGTTGTTATGTTTCCTTTTTAGTTTTAGTTCGTTCTACTTTGTTCTTTCAAGTAGATAATTCTATAATACTCCATTAAACATGTTCCTATGCTTTCATGTTGCCTTTTCTCATTTAATTTTCATTGTGCACTCCACTTATTTCATCTTCCCATTATGTTTGTTTGGTAATTTTATGTTTTCTTTAGTCTACATCAACATTTACAGGGCACTTGATATGGGGAGAGTACAATGTAAGCACTTAACGGCTACTAAAAATTAAATCCAATACAATAATATTTTCTGTTAAATTCTCTGCCACAGATACAGACTCTTTTCTTATGGAAGACTGGCATTTTGGCTAAGTGTGTCTCTCTCTTCCAAGGAAGCAGTTGCTGTGGTATATAAACAAAAGGTCCAGAATAAACATATGGTGACAAGAAATGAAAGAAGCATCCACAAATCAGGAGGAAAGAAGCACGAACAGCACTCTGAAGCTAAATGCCAACATTTCCCCTGCCAAGCTCTTAGCCTCACTCTAGAAGAGTCGCTACTGCTTGCTGCAGGAATACAGGGCTCAGCTGTCTATACAGCGACTGATGATGCTCTTGGAGGAAGGAACATCAGCTGACTCAGGTTCATTTTCTTGTCCACAGACAAGAACTACTCTCTGAGACATGAAGGGCTGAGAAGAGAAATAAGGGCCAGAAGAGGTCCAGAAAGAGAGCTCTGGGCCCATCAGGGGAAGCCATGCAGGAATCTGCCCGCCTGTCTTCCTGCTACCTGCATGGGTGAAAACTACCTTGAGCCTCAGCATCACAGGGTCTCCCCTGCAGACCCAGCACGGAGCACACCACAGAAGCCAGTGGGTGCTCTCTAAACAACCGAGTGAATAAATGACTGCCACAGAAGCATCCCTGGAAGATTCTGTGAGAAAACTGAAGAGGAAAGTGCTCTGTCACGCCACACTGGAAGCCCGGTCCCCTGATACTCTGAGATGCTCCTCAATTTCTCTATCTTCTCTTTACTTTGATTCTTTTTCAGACATCAAGCCAGAAAGCTTGTTGGAGCAGCAAAAGCTAGAGACATTTGTTCCTTTCAGATCCAGCCTCCCGATACTCAACAGTCTGTGCAAATTAAGTGAAACAAGCCAGGCGCACAAAGACAAGCACAGCATGAGTTCACTCACAGGTGAAATCTGAAAGAGTTGATCTCACCTAGAAGTTAAGAGTGGATTGTGGTTACCAGCACCTGGGGTAGCAGTGGGAGGGAGGAGTAAGGAGAAGCTGATTAACAGATACTAAGTTAGACATAAATCAGAATAAGAAGATCTGGTGTGCTAATGTGCAGATAGCAGTTATGTGTTACGTGTCTCAAAAAGCTAGAAGAAAGAAATTTGAATGCTTTCGCTCTCAAGAAATGAAAAATATTTCTGGAGATAGGTTCAACCTGATTTAAACATTGTCCGATGCATGAAATCACAGAGTACCTCATAAACATGTACAATTTTATGTCAGTTAAAAATAAATTTAAATTTAAAAAAAAACAAAGAAATGCAATGTGAGTTCAAGGAGTTCATGTGAAGAAGAGGCTAAGCAGCTCTCCACGAGATTATAGGGAAGTCAAGGTTACGACAAGGGTCACCAGACTTGCTGAAGCCCTTTGTGCCCTCAAATCATTCATTCTTCCTTCTGCTCCCAGCAAGGCCAATAAACACATCTTCTTTCACCACTATTTAATCTGTTGGTTGGTTTACCTGGTCCTTCCAACCACCATGCAGCCCTGAAAATGAAAAATTAGCCACATCAGCCTTGCAGCCATTTCGATCCATCTTATGCTAATAGAAAACCAAGAAGTGCTTGTGGCTGTTTGCATATTACGGTCAGTGGTTCCCTTTGTGACCTTCCTCAGTCAGGGAAAGCTTTAGGGCACAGAAGTTATGCAATGATGCAGCCTGTCTTTCAAGTGCGGCTTTGAGACCCTGGGTCCTCTTTGTGGCTCCGTCATGAGCTGCTTCCTGGTTTTTCCTGTCATGTGTCATGGACAGCAACATGCTCTGTCAGACATCCTGAGGAGAGAAGTCCTATCCCTTCAGTCAGTATTTTGGGGGGACCAGGAAGAGTTCAGCAACTGCTTTGGGGAAATGACCCTGGAGAAAAAAGCAAACCAAATAACAAATTTGAGGCAGCACTTATCAACCATCAAGCACTATATCAATGGCAACTGCACAATTTCCACAAATGAGGGGCTGAAACTTGGTAATCTGACGAGAAGTCACCTCAGAATTTCACCTTGAGCTGTATTTTCATCATGAGTAAGATTGGGAAAGACACTGAAGAAGGGAAGATTGGTGGAGATCGTGGGAGAAGATGAACAATGCTCCCAAACCACTCTTTGCCTTCCCTACTAATTTAGAGTCTCAGGTATCAGACAGACACAGTGGTGCACACCAGTCATTCCAGCACCTTGGGAGGCTGAGGCAGGAGGATGGCAAAGTCAAGTCTGAGCAACTTGACCACTTAGTGAGATTTGTTTCAAAATAAAAAATAGAAATTGGTTGGGGTTGTACCTCAGTATGAATACACACACACACACACACACACACACACCCTCGGGTATCTTCATTACTTTTAAGGGAAAGAGAAAACTAAAAATAGCTAGGCAATAAGCCAAGCCTTCACAAATATAATTTCATTTATTTCACACAGAAAGCCAATCACAGATTGTAAAGAAAAAGTACTTGTTTCCAGAAGTCACACAGAAGGATAGACATTCTCCAGAGCCTGGGAAATAGTGGCCTGCATTTAACCCTGAATAGAAGGAATGACAGAATACAAGGAACGCAGCCTTCACAGAGCTGGCAAATGTGGAAACTGAGGCCAGAGTGCAGGCAGACACCTCCGCCTTTCTCTGGGCACTCTAGGACCCACACACTTTGCTCCAGTTCCATCCCGGGCCCCGGCCCCGCCCCCTGGCTGGGGAGGGCGGGCCTAGCTCTCCCAGCCCAGAGGAAGCTCCTCTTCCAGCCACACTCCACCTCTTGTACCTAATCACCATTTGTCCCCTGCTGTGCTGAATTCCACCTCTGTCTTGGATTTCCCATTCACTCCAGCACTTTCCTAGGCCTACAGAAAGGGTATCCATATCCATTAACAATGAACTCTTAAAATTACCTCTTACTCGTGGAATATATAAATCATGGTTACAAGTGTGCACATATTATTGGGATTTTCTAAAAAGATTTTTCTGAATAATTTGGAACACAGGCTGATTTGAGCCCTGCTTACTATTCTTTTGGTAGCTTTAAATCCATGACTCTTCTTCCTGCCTCGGGCTTTTTTTCTTCTTTTTTTACTCACAACCTTATTCTGCACAGTCTCCTCTACCTGGTGTTTCAGGCAAGCTCCCTGCAAGAGGCAGAGGGCATTCTCAGAGTAATTAGTAAGAACTAATAAAAGAGACATTTCACAGGTGTGAGCAGCTGTTAGGGATTGATTTGTGACCCTCAAGAAAAAGGTGTTGAAATCTTAACCTCCAGTACATTAGAATGTGAACTGATTTGGAATTAGGATAATTGTACCCATAACTAGCTAAGATGAGGTCATGTTGTTGTCGAGTATGTCCTGGTCTCATATGCCTGGAGCCCTTACATGACAGCCCTGTGAGATACACACCCAGGGAGAGCGCCATAGGACACTGAGGGGCTGGCAATAGGGAAGTTGCTACCACCCTAGGCCGGAAGTGTGGCAGGAAGGAGACTTTACTGAAGTACATAGGAAGTGTGGCGGGAAGGAGACTTTACTGAAGTACATAGGAAGTGTGGCGGGAAGGAGACTTTACTGAAGTACATAGGAAGTGTGGCGGGAAGGAGACTTTACTGAAGTACATAGGAAGTGTGGCGGGAAGGAGACTTTACTGAAGTACATAGGAAGTGTGGCGGGAAGGAGACTTTACTGAAGTACATAGCCATACAAGCAATGGAGGCTTCTGAGGCGAAAGGCAACCTCTGCTAGCAAGAATGAATTGGGGATAACAGCAACCATCTTCCCTCCTCCTTCCCCATGACACCTGAAGGAGCCATGCCAGAGGGTCTGCTCCACAGAGGGAGACAATGGAGGCAGCACCTTCAGGAAGTAGAGTGGATCTGGAGGGATAACAGACCTAGTCTCAATTGCAGAGTTACTTCCATATCATCCTGACCAGAACCTGGCCCTGTAATATGTTCTCATGAGTCTTCTGCTTTTGTAGAATACTTACAACAGCTGCAGAGAAGGAACTGGTTATGCAAGTTTTTGAGTGCTGATTGGCTCTTGTGCTACAACACAAGCCCCATGAGACAAGAAATGATGTCTGTCATTCTCTGATGAATCTTCAGGGTCTGGCACATAGCAAGAATGCCTAGATATATAAGCAGTACTGAGAGGTAGGTAAATAGGTGTAGGTAAATATCAAGTACAGAGAAGTTGCCCTTGGCAACTCTCAAAGTACTACAAGGCATGAGCCGCATTGCATCCTTCAGTGACTAGAGACGCTACAATTCACAATACCCCATAATGTGGCTACCTTAAGTTCTTGTTTACAGACCTCTGTGAATGGTAGTAAGACAGGTAGTTAAACAAACAGAGCTATGTGGCAAAAGCAGTTCCCATGGGGTCAGGCAAACCTGAGCTGTGCATTCCTAAATTTCCTTGGGATAAACTGTCCCAAACATAATAGGGAAGTTAAGAAACCTTAGGTGAGTCTTTCCTCTAATAGGAGAAAATTAGTTCCCAGACCCATCCTGGACATGGTTTGATACTTTTGTGCTTACTTTGTATACCAAGTGACTGTCCATACCTGCTGATGCACTCTCTAGTTGCCCCTATTAATTTACCTGTTGAATTCCAAAATTCCAAAGTGTATTAACATTTATCTTCCAAAACGTAGGTCCAGAGAATTCAAACACTCCTTTTGATGTTCATAGCAATTTTATGGTATCAGAAACTGTGATGTAGTAGTGCTGGTTTCTAAATTTTTTGTAATATTTTGCGTGATGTTCTTCAATATAATGTATCCATCAAAAAAGAAAGACAGCCGAGCTCAATAAAGATCAGGAAACCGGTTCAAATTTGGTAACAATGTTTCATTGGATTGCTCTTTTACACATGGGTGAGTCACCCTAATCCAACTTTGCCTAGAGGGATTGGCAGTGGACACAGCAATCATTACAACATCCTCAGAGTCTTTGGGCGCACAGTATTGATCTCCTTGTTTGATGGTTCTTTTGATTACAGCTGTAAATGTCAATAATTCTTCTTCTTGGTGTTAACTGTTAACATCAGCACAGAATACCCAACGTGTATATCTAATTTGAAAATTGAGCAACAATATCAAATTTAACGTCTACGGCAGGTAGTGGAGACCTTGTAATCAATCAAATAAGTTGTCTCAGCCTTCTGTCAGTTGGCCTCACTCATTGAACCACATCATCAATCTTCCAGGCGGCGCTGCTATCTCATTAACTCCTTAGGAGACAGGCTCTTTGTGCCTCCCGCACCTCGTAAGACTCCTCTAGTGGTGAAACAGTGGCAACTGTGACCTGGTTTCCCCAGGCATAAGTGCATCAGAGAAAGTGTTGGCAGAGGGGAGGGATCAGCCAGCAAGCACTCAGGAGGCAGAAAGGGTCCTGTGTGGAGCTGTACAGAGGATCTGCCTCTTCATCTGTCTCACCTTCTTCTCAAAAGTGAGGCAGAACCTTCACAACTCAGCAGCCAAGAGGCAGCAAAGCTCCAGGATATGGCAGTCATGGACAAGGTCTCTTGCTCAAAGACCCCTCAGCCTCCACTCCTCACTGAGCCTCTCTCTGTTCTCTGAAGACTCATGGCAGATGTCACATTTGCACTTCAAAGACTAGGCAGTGACTATGTCTAGGTGACTGAGGGACCTGTTGGAGCCCTCAGACGCTCCACTGAAGGAGAAATTAACCCTAACTGGTACAGGAAGCCCCAGATCAGTACCCTGGCTTTCAAATACTGAGAGAACACCAGTGCCGCCACTTTTAGTGACAGGTTCTGCAGTGAAGTTGTGGTCCAAACAGCCAGGCTTCTTAGCCCAGGTCCATCTGGGCTAAGGCAACAGATGATCAGAGGTGTAGGGTTTTACTATCATCCTGCCACAGCTCTACTTCTGAGCAGCTGGAAAACCTGCAAGATCTACATAGAACAGTAATTCCAAAAAGCTTGTAATTGTTTTTTCTTAACTAATTTAAGAAGAAGGAGCTAAAGAAAGTTGGTCCCCTGACTTCCTTCATGCTCAGTCACTTTGGCCCGCCCATGGCCTCCCATGTGCTTGGGTAGGCAGCCTGGGGGAGGAGGTGATGAGGGCAAAGAAAGGAGAGATGGAGCCTAAATAATAAATTGTGACATTTATGCTAACAATTTTCTGGGATCTTCACAAAACATTTGGCTACTGTTATGGTTCACATCTAGATGGTCTCCCCAAAGCCTCACACTCACATAGAAGGGTCTTGGAGGAAGTGATTGGGTCACAGGGGCATGTTAGTGCTCTGATGAGTTTATAGCTAAGTGGATGTTGGAAAGTGGAGCTTGGAGGATGTTGGAGGAAGTAGCTTGGCCTGGAAGGATCTATCTCCCACCCTTATCCCTTGATCTCTCTCTGATTCCTTCTACCATGCTGCTCCTTTATGGAGCCAGCCAACTCACAAACCGTGAGCCAAAATCAACTTTTCTTCCTTTAAATTGTGAGTGTGCTAGGACTAGAGGTCCCATTTGACCCTGCTATCCCCCTGCTAGGAATATATTCAAAGGAATTTTAAAAATCACATTGGTGGGCCGGAGGGTTAGCTCAGTGGTTCTGGCACCTGCCTCGCAAGCACAAGGTCCTGAGTTCGATCCCTGGTAACCACATATGATGCTGGGCATGGAGACTCACGCCCACCAACAATCAATACCACATACCACAGTGCCGGGTGTGGTGGCTCACGCCTGTCATCGCAGCACTTGGGAGGCAAAGACAGGAGGATTGCTGAGTTCGAAGCTTACCTGGGCTACATAGTGAGGTCAGTGCCAGCCTGAACTACAAAAGTGAGACCCTGTCTCAAAAAAAAAAAATCACATTGGAAAGACATATGTACACCCTTGTTCATAGCAGCTCAGTTTGTGATAGCCCAGTCTTGGAAACAACCCAAATGCCCATCAACTGGAGACTGGATAAAGATTTTTTTTAATGGAGTATTGCTCTGCCATAAAGAATGACAAGATTCATTCATTTATGCACAAATGGATACACCTGGAGGACACACTAATAAGTGAAATAAATAGATCACAGATATGCAAATACCAGATCTGTTCTTTGGTATGAGAACCTGTGGATGTAAATGAGTTTTAGAATGTATGATAGTTTTTTAAAATAGGAAATATCCAAAGGGAATTTGGTGTGGGGACGTAATGAGGGAAAGGAATAAATATGATTCCAAAAGAAAATTAAAAAGCATGTATATAAGGGGTGGGGGGTTGCAGGTGGGTAGGGATGTGGGTAAAAATTAGAATAAACTTGTGTCATATACTGGTACAAATTCCCCAATGTTGTGTGTGATTGTGAGCTGTATATAAAATGTACCAATAAAGAATTCAATTAAAAAATTGTGAGTGTGCACTGTTGTGTCTTAGTGACAAAGTAACAAGACAACTACACACCCAAGATACATAAGATGTGGCGTGCTCCAAAGGACATTTTCCAAAATATAACTCTAATTTCAGTTTCCCCCAACCATGTAGGCTACACATCTGGATGCTCTAGAAGAGAGAGATTGGAAAGACAGGGAGGCGCTCCTGCCTTCCTTCAGCACTAAATAGCACACACCACCTGTCACTCACCCAACACACAGGAAAAGCTTGTGTCTCTACCGCTGGGATTATTTTGATGATTACTGATGCAGTATGGATTTTGGCTTCCCTACCACCTCCATCTCTTTACTTCTCCTCTCCTGTGCCTATGAAATCCCCTATAAGGTCATTTTCCATTCCATTTTACATGTGGGGACAGTGAATCTCAGACAGACCAGGTAGCTTGCTCACAGAAGCAGAGCCAGAATGTTGCTCTAACTTGAGAACTGATGGTCCTCACCCTAGGACAAAAGTTATGGAATATACTAGAGAGATGCCTTGAAGAATGGCTGGGCACAGGTGTATGACGTCAGCCATGACTGCCGTGCAGTGGTTACTTTGGATTCCTGGGTGTCTCCAGAGGTAATGGGAGACAGGTGTTTAACTCCTTCCACATTCTCCACCTTCCTCTCCTATAGTAAAGTGCCAATTGCAATTGCAGTGTCCACACTGTCCTCCCAAGTTCCCTTGCTCCCCTGGCTGAAGGAGGACAACAGCTACCAAGCCACACTCCAGCCCAGCTGACCCCCCACCAGCCACTTTTCTTCAGGTCACAGTGCAAAGAGTGAACCCACATTCCCTTTCCTTCTGACCCTTGTCACAGGTGCTATCTTGCTGGACTCCCTTAAGGTCTCTGGCGGGTCTCAGATTCCCTGGCTTTTCCTTTCCTTCTTAGGAATGTGTGTAGAATGACAACTGTGGGGCTGCACCTGGTGAAGTGAGGGCTGGTCCATAGCATGCTAATTTTACCTCTCACCACTTCCTATACTGTGAGAGAAAATGTCCAAGTGTGTCTCTTCCTCTGTCACTTACTTATCGCATACACAGAGGCAATGAATAGGCACAAGATTTCCTACCTACAGTTCTCTGTACTTGAAAATGAGCAATTGGCTCTGAAAACAGTGTGGTGGATTAAGGTGCAGCAGCCACTGTACAAGGAATGAAAATTAATTTCCAGCCAAACCTGTCCTGCTCTAAGCAAGGGCTTTGGACCCTGCAGTGTCTCAGACAATATAAGCTTTCTGATAAAATTTTCCATACCGACAAGGTGAACAGACTATAGAATCAAGTCTTCTGTCCTACTCTTCAATTGAACACATTTCCCTCAGACATTAATTGAAATCACAGGTGTACACAGCTTTAATCTTTTGTTAGAACACATCATTATTCTTGTAGCAAATCCTGCCTCTCACATCTGCTTAATTTTGCTCCATAACATTGATCACCCTTTGACATGTTACAAATTTTGTTGCATATTTATTGTCCAGCTCTGCACTGTAATACAACCTCCTTGATGGCAGAGACTTTTGTCTATTTTCCTTGCTGCCTTAATTCCAGCAGATAAAACAAGTCTGGTGCATATTGAGTTCTCTGTAAGTGTCCTACGTGAAGGGGTGAGTGAAACACTCAGTGAGTAAGGGACAGGTAGGTTGCATTTTGCTGGATGCCAGGTCACAGTGGTACACAAGGCTGGTACTGACTCTGCCCTCATAGTTGATTTCTCTGGTCCAACTCCTCACAGAACACTATTAACTATACAAGACTTTCTGAAGGACTAACATTGGAGAACTGTAAAGCACCAAATCACTTACTTGGGAAGCAAACTTCAGTGTTCCTAGATTCCTCGGATATACCTACTGCACGACAGTAAAATGAGAAGGATGACAGGCTTCCTCTTTTCTCTATCTTTTCTCATCTTTATGTCTCAAAGCCCCAGGACCCAAGTCTTGGCCTGTCAAGGAAAAAGCTGAACATCTTCGTGTCATTTAACAAAGGAATTTTGCAAACTACCCCCCAAAATGACCTGCAAGGGCTTATTCATAATCCAAAGCCACAATAACACTTTTTCCTGAACAGAAGAGCAATTCCTAACCCCTCTTCACGCTACTGCCACTGCTGCTACCACCACTGTCCCCCCATGATCTTAATTTTCTTCCAGAATGTGGAATCCATTAAGGTCTTGTTTTAGTTTTTCCTTTTCAGCAATCCACATGTGTATAAACACACAGTTATGAATGGTAGTAGGATACTGCAGTGTACCCTGCATACTGAGGGAACTTTCCAAGGGCTCCAGGAAGCAGTCACCCAGTGGGCTGGAGCAGTGTGCCACCCCATGTGCCATGCTCAGGAGCAAAAAGACCAGTGGGAAGACAGCAGGAGGTCAAGCCAAAATGCAACTGCTCATATTAATTTATATAAGGTCAGGTTCTCTTACTCTGCATGTAAGAAATCTAACAGTTGTAAGTTCTCTTGTAAGCATATGGTAGGATGAGGAAGTTTAAATTATGCTCTCCTGGCTTAAGGACAAAATCTCATGAGCATTTATAAGTTTCAGCAAAAGAAATGTCAGTATAAATATTTTACTAATGCAACAAGTGATTAAGAAAGAAAATCAATCCCATGTGTAGACTTTTAGAGATTAAAATTGCTTTCCTAGAATATAACAACACTCATCCATCATCCGGTAGCAACTCACTAAGAACCTACTGTGTGGTGGGTACTGTTCTAGAAAAACTAGGATTATGATTATTACACCCTCATGAAATTTATATTTAAAGGAAATAAAGATAAAATAAATTAAAAAGTAAAATGTATATTAGATAGTGATAATTCCCATAGAGGAGAGAGACAGACAGAAACAGAGACAGAGACACAGAAGGAAATCAGAGCGTGTTTTGCCAAGGGCAGGAGGATATTACTGATTTCTATCAGGTTGTCAAGAAAGATTACAGTGACAAAGCAACGTTTCAGCAATGACCTAGTTGTGGACAGGGAGCCAATATTTAGGTTACAGGTTTGCCACACTCCTCTGTTAGAAATAAGATTTTCATGAATCGTTCTTAAACACATAGTAAAACCAGCTTTCCTGTAAACTGAAGGGAGGGCGGGAGGGAGGGAGAGGGGCGAGAACAGCTTTTTCTTCTTATCTTGCTGGGAGCTCCTTGCAGAAGCTCAGATTTTCATTTCTCAGGAACCATGATGGAATTCTATTAATGAGCCCAAGTGCATTGGAGGGTGGGAAGGACAGCATGGAAGCAATCCAGAAAAGATCAAAACTCACGACATGAAAAGGAAGAAGGCAGAATTAAATTATTGACAAGTGGGAAATGGGGTATGTGATGTTGAGCTCTTTGCTTTGACTCTCTCCTTTGACTCACTCCTGTGATCGTGGACTATGGCCTGATGAGCATGTCCTCTGAGCCGTGAAATTATGCACAGTGCATGATGTCTTTCTCTCACTGGCCTGAAGCCTAGTCCCCTCCGCCAACCTGTAGCCTTATTTGTACTTACAGGTTAACATGCCTCAAAATTGTCCCAGCACATTGTAAAGCTGAGGTTTGTGAATTTTCCTCCTCTCCAGGAAGCAGTCAGAAACATAAGGCTGGAAGTGACTGTGGAGAAGCGCGAGGAGCATTTCTAATTGTGAGCCAAACTTGAGGAGTTGAGCCTGCCTGGCTCCTGAGTGTGCGGGAGCCACAAGGCCCCAGAGTCAATTCCCAGATTTACCTGCCACCTGACAAAGTATTCTTCAAAGGCAGTAAGAATGCAAATCGGCATCACAGGACAATACAGAGGACGTATAGCTGGAGTGTATGTTGTTACGGCTGTCACATTAAAGGCCTCCTCTTACATAAAGCCCTCAACCATGTTTGCCTGACGCCTGTGTTAAAATCATAAATGATTAATAAAAGACTAATTGTTTTGGTCTTTCAAAAGAGTGAAAATTTTCATGTATCATGTTTGTAAATAAGGACAGAGAACCACAGAGGGTCTGGTGTACCTGACACTAACAGCTAAAATCAGAGAGGCGGCTCAGTAACAATGACCCTTGTCTATAAGAGTCAACTGCAGAGCTCTGAGTCCACAGCTAGTCCATTTCTCAGCATCGAAAGCATCATCATTCTTTCCACAGCATTGCGTTAAGATGGTGAGACACTAGCCACCACCTGGTTCAACTTCTTCGGTAGACAAAGAGAGTGAGGAATAAAGACATTAAATGACTTAACTGTGGTGTTCGCTTGAATAAGAAACACCAAATGGATTCGAAGATCACAGTTCTGGGTGTCAACTGAAGAGGGAAGACCTCCCTGCTTGTGGGTAGCACCAAACAGTTTTGTAGCCTGGATGGAATAAAAGGGGGAAAAAAGGAAGTTTGCCCTTTTGCTTCCTGTGAGGAGCTCCAGCCTTCGCCCTAGTCTTTGGATGTTCAATCGGGTTTGCGGTGCAGACTCTTCAACCTTCCAGCACAGACCACAGAGCTTTGGCTTTCCAATACGTACTCCCACTGGAATCTGCAGTGAGCTCCAGGCCTTCAACTTTGGACTGAATGCTCCAGCTCTCCAGCACACAGCTGTGTGTGTGTGTGTGTGTGTGTGTGTGTGTGTGTGTGTGTGTGTGTGTGTGTGTGTGTGTGTGTTCTGATCCTCTGGTGAACTCTAATAATATATTTTCCCACCATCACACAACTCCCTACTTTCAGAATTCCCAAAATTCCCACTATACTCTGACTCCTGGTCGCCACAGAAAAGTATCCTGTTACTCCTGTGTTTCCAGGCCCTCCATTCAGCTGGAAAATCTTTCTCCTCCCAGCTAAGCCGAGCCCCTGACTAGAGCCTTCGTGTTTAAGAATGAAAAGTTTCTTCTGTGTTTTGGGAGTACAAAGCCCTCGAAGAACTCCAGAGAGCTTGCTTACAGTTCAGTCTGTGATTTCCCCCTCTTTCTAGAAACTCCCTGAACTCTCAAGCCATGCCCTGGGGTCTTTTGTATTCCTGTGGGTGCTTGGCATCATACTAAGCACACAGCAGGCTCTCGGTACATCTTTCTGAGTAAAAGAAAAAAGGCTGGTCTCCTCTCTCATCTCAGCTGTATAACCTGCTCACCAGGGACCTTGCTTCTCACCACAGGGCCTCTGACTACCCTGCAGGGAGAGGATGGATCAATGACCAGAGGCTGCCAGCAGCTCTCTCTTCCTTCCATTCAGAAACAAAATCACTGCCTCCTTTCTTTCTCAAAATAAGGCTGAATCAACAATATGACAGTGTTGTAAAGAAAAGGAAAGTCAACGAGATGTTATAAAATGTAAAAGATTATAATTTCATTATATTCAGCACTGGTCAGCCCCTTCCACAGGCTCACAACCCTATTCCATTTCTGAGCTCCCTGGGTGAGTCATAAAGAAATTAGACGGTATTTAATTGCCACAAATGAAGTACCTCTACACAATGGGAAAGAACCCTGCTAGCCTGAACTTTGTGTTTAAAATGCACATGTGTGCTGTGAGAAGTGAAGCCCATCTCATCACCTCCTTGACTCATTTGTAAGGTGAAAAGCTGGACCTGACACAGCCTGAGGTCCCTTCCAGTTCTCATTTTCTCTAATTTCTATGATCTGTCATTCCTAATTCCTATGAGTTGCAGAAAAAAGAAAACTTTCTGAAATTTCAGCAGAAAGAAACTAAAAATGAAAATTCCCTTGAAATGAAAATCATTAGCAACTGCTGAGTTACTACTCATAATATTGATTGATGGCCTATAAATACAAAGCACTTTCCTATATGCAAGTCACTGTACAGTAGTTAACATGGTATAATCTGTGTACTCCCCACAATAACCTACTGTTATTATTATCCCTATTTACTGACAAAAAGACCAAAGCACAAGACAAAGACATTGTCCAAGGTTGTATGGCTTATTAAGTGGCTGATCCAGGACACAAGTGCAGGTACCCTACTTCCACAGTTGCTACAGCATACAAATCAAGAGTCTTCTTTTACTGGAGCACATGAAACTTGGCTTTTAAATCATGTCTGTGAGCAAAGAATAGGCCCAGTGCTCTCCCAGAGTCCTCCTAGACTTCAGTAGACTCTGTCAAAGGAAGATATGGGGAGGGTGGGGCCATCTCCTGGTAGGTCCCATGTTTTTGCCCTCCACACTTGGGGTCTGAGAAGACAGTGGCCTCGGGTTGTCTGTGGCACTTTCCCACCTTCAATTCCCCCCCATGGTATCTGCTCATGTGACCCTCCTTGTGCTGTTCCAGTGCAGGAGTCAACATCTGAGGTAACATGATATCTGTCTTCTATGATTTTTATTAATGCTTCCTCTTATCCAGAGGTCCAACCTTCGGAGAGCTTGTGAAATATTGAGGATCTCCCAGTACTCACCTACAACACCTCTGATTTTAACTTCAGACTCCTCCATATGAACTGTTACATCCAAGAAAATCCACATGCATATTTCCAAACTTTGTCCTTTGAAAGATATTAAGCATTATACATATTCTTCAGAGACAGGTATGTTATCACCAGGAGCAATGTCAGTTATCATTTGTCTTTACAAACAGATTGAAACAGGATGACTCAGTGAATATTACTGTGTTTTTACCCCTGGGAACAGAGAAGGATTGAATCTTCCTGGTAGACAAAGCATGAGAACCTGTATGTGATTTTTCTCCAGCTGGGCCTTCCCCTCCCTGTCTCCCCTCCACCTGGATCATACTTGAACTATTCTCTTATGTACTTGTGAAATGTTGCTTCTCCACTTTACTCCTTTGAATTCTCCTAGTATTTTCACTTCCAAGTTATTCATTCAGAATTGGTTAGGCCAAAGAGTAGGGAAAGTTTGTTGGGAACTCAAAGGGACCAATCTTGAATGACCCTTCCAGAAGTCCTACTCACCTGAGGGATTGTTCGGTATCAAACAAACTAAGTTGCACCTGTGTCTAGTAGGGCTGAAAGTCCATGGTGTCGTTTTTTCTTAAATTTGACTTAGGATATTGGAAAAAAATAAACAGGAAGGGAAAAAATGTGCGACCATCCCAAAGTGAAAGAAAGATGTGAGTGGACTTTTTCTGAGTTCCAAGTAAAAATCTTCTATACTCCCTGTCATGTCTGCATATCCATGAAAACTTTGTTTTCAGAAAAGTTCTTATGGCATAATTTTAAAAGTGTATTTTTCTCTCTTCATTAAGTAGCAGTATGGTGTGGATAAGTAAAGAATACATAGAAATTAATAGGCATGATCATCCACAGAAAGTATTAATATCTGTTGAGCTTAAAAACAATAATCTGCAAATTGTCCCTAACCTTGGCAAAGTCAATCCACCCATGTTAACATGAATGCATTAAAAATATAGATTATAGGGCCGGAGGGTTAGCTCAGTGGTTCCAGCGCTTGCCTCACAAGTGCAAGGTCCTGAGTTGGATCCCCGGTAACTACATACAATGCTGGGCGTGGAGACTCACGCCCACCAGCAATCAATACCACATACCACAGTGCCAGGCGTGGTGGCTCATGCCTATAATCCCAGCATTTGGGAGGCAGAGACAGGAGGATTGCTGAGTTGGAGGCTTGCCTGGGCTACATAGTGAGCTGAGGGCCAGCCTGAACTACAAAGCGAGACCCTGTCTCAAAAAAAAAAAAATTTAGACTATAAACTTTAAATACCTTTTTAAATTCTTTTGTTAGTATAGTCAGACAAAAATCAGACAACTTCTTACTTATTAATTCTGAGATCTTACAAAGTTTGCTTAACTTCTCTAAACTTCTAATTCCTCATACATAAAAAGGAAAATTTTTTAAAAATGAAAATTAACTTGTGTCATATACTGGTACAAAGTCCCAATATTGAGTGTGATCATTATGTTTATATTCAATGTACCAATAAAGATAAAAATTAACCAAAAAAAAAAAACAGGGAAAATAATTTTGTAACATTATTATGAGGATTAAATTAAATAACTTCTGGAAAGTATCTGGCACACCTAGGTGACAAAAACACCTAAAGTTGCTCAGTAACAGGAATATGACGTTCCTCTCAACACTTAATGGTCTGAAGTAGACCAATGATTCATCCAAGAGAGAACTGACTAAAAAAGTAAGAACGAAAGGGTCATTGCCAGTGACTACAAATAATTTCCCAAGCCAACACAGCCAAATTTACTAACAGCATATTCTTTATAAAGATTCTTTATCAGGAAAGTCCTTTTCCCTTAACCTCCCTGAATTCTTTCCCTGCACTAATGATAGTAAATCCCCAAAGGCAAAGCCATCTCTGTACAGTGTTTTCCATAAGAAGCTGTGTCCCCATTGCTCCTCTTCTGTTGCAAATTTAGGTGTCTCTGCTCTACCAGAAATAACAAGGACAATGAATTTTTCATATCAAACTTCTTTTCTGAAAAAACATCATTCAGATGTCTGGGACAAGAGCTGGACAAGGGGGGGGTCTTGTTTTTCAAAAAGTTCAACCTTATCCAGCTTTAAAAATGCTCTCCCCAAATGCCCCCTCAGTTTAATTATTGTACTCTTTCAGGAATAGAGATGCCTTTTCCTTACCTTAGAAAGAAAACTATACCATTCATTACTAACCTGTGAAGCATGACATTTGTCCATCCTCATGTTTCCATTCTGTCTACCTGGGGTTAGTTTTCACTGCAGTATTTGGTGAAAAAAGCCAAGGCCCCCTAAATGACTCCCAAGGATAAATATCCTCATTCTAGTCCTTTCGCTTCTTTCATTAAAGAATTACAGGGACCTGGTCCAGGGGAACTGAGGGGAAAAGCCAGAGAATCAGAGAATCACTGCCTTGCCATGAATTCATGTTCTGATAGAAAACGATGATGAAAGCGTCTGTGCCACATCACAAGCTGGAATGAAGCTGTCTGCGATCTGAGGAGACCTCCGACGGCCCAGAGGCAGCAGCAGCCTGCTGAAAAAGTAAATCATTTAAGAGTCAGAACTCTTGCTCCCAACTTTCTATGGGACTTTGGATACTCAATTAACTTATGTGTCCCTCCGATTCCCATAAGTACTATACAAGAGTTTATATTAGGTTAGATTATTATTCGATGATCCCTAAATTTCCTTCATATTAAGAATATAGATCTCTGCCCAGGAAGAAAAAGGAGGATTTATCTGTGGGACGAAGAGGATCATATTTGACAGATTCCCAAGATTTGGGAAGCATAGATCTCTGCCCAGCTGATTCTTTTTTGTGACCCAATAAGGATAAAAATCAAAAAAGGAACTAAATGAAATACACTCATGATTAATCAAAGGGGATTGAAAGTCATCGCTAACCTCACAGCTACCATGCATCACCCCCAGCTCACCTCCCCCGGGATACTCCTCCCTTTCTTTAATGCCTCGTTGTGATTCTCAAAAACTGTGATCACTCAAGGTTGAAGCTTTTAATCTCCCATGTATAAAAGGATATGCAAATAGAGTTCAGTTTCCTGTTGAGTCTCTGCCAAGGTCTTAGCCTGGCAGTTCTGGGAAAGGAGCCAAGACCTCATATTTCTTGGCTGTTAACATTCTCCCATCTGTGCTCAAGTCAGCAGCTTGAGCTTCAGGCTGTGGCTTATCTTTAGTCTTACACTTTCCCAAAGGAAACCCATTAGAATATTCGGGCAAGAAAGGAAAATGCAGCTGGCTCCCAAATAACTACACAGAGCATTATCGTGTTATATTTGGGGGCAGACAGAGAAAGAACCAAGTATGTATTTCTATATAAGAGCCTCAGAATCCACTCTTGGAAGCTAAGGTACAGATATAAATTGGGTCTTAGTCAGGGCTTGAATAAGTCATGTGTGTCTCCCGGATGGGGTTTCTTCCTACACAGGATGATAAAGGTAAGGTCCTCAGGTACAGTAATATCCCTGAACAACATTCAAAAACAAAACACTTGAAAATATAAGCCATCTCAGTGTGTTTCTGAGCCAGAGCCTTCTTTTAAACAACAGAATTAGGGACCAGAAAGTCCCCTGTGTCCTCCTGACTGAACTCACATAAAACAGCAGCTGCCATTTTACTCCATACAAAGCATCCAGATCCACGTACTGGAATGTTTTTAAACCAACACTCTGAGGAAAATTGTATGTTGCAAGCCATATTAACCCTGACCATTTATTAATCATGGATTTTTCAGGCTTTCTGCAAGTGCCTGACTTATTTGTACTTTCCAGTATTTTCTTGCAGAAGCCAACCTCCTCCAGGACTTTCTGTACATTCTCATTTTCATCTGTGTAAGTTAAAATTTTTTAAATTTCTTCATGAACCTCTGTGGAGAAGTTTCTTGTTTCACTTTTCTGTGTTATTTTTCCAAACCCAATAATTCACTGTGTCAACTGCAACATCTTATCTCTAAGTCTCCTCTCTGTCAGTCTCTCTCTGTCTCTTTCTCTGTCTCTCTGTCTCTCCCTATCTCTCTCTCCCTCTCTCTCTCCCTCTCTCTCTCCCTCTCTCCCTCTCTCTCTCTGTCTCTCTCTCTCTGTCCCTCTCTCTCTCTCTTTCTCTCTCTCTCTCCTTGATTCTTGGCCCTCTACTTTTTAAAATCTTACTTTCTTTGAAATCTACTCACAGAAGATTCATACTCTACAAAATGTTCCTCCTCTCAGTCCCCCGTCCAGGCCTCTGTCAGCTGAGCCTTAGCATCCTCCAGCAAGGATCATTCCAGGTCATTTACATCTCAACAGGGTAGTGATACAGAACAGGTCCCTTCCTGCTCTTGTTTTTTGCTCTCAGCCCCACCTCATCCTATGCAAGTCTGAAAATTAGTGTCTCCTTGCACCCTTTGTGAGCATTTTTCTCAGACTTGTCACAGAGCTATGTGTTTCGATTGAACCTGAACTCCATTCACCCTTGGACTGCCAAACTCACAGAGATTCAGGAGTTTTTATCTGTATCTGAGACCAGCTACTTTATCACTGCAATTTGTCACTGGAAAAGGTTGGGCCAATGACAGATGAGTCTTGTAAAGTCTCCAAGCTGCGTCTCAGATGCTACAGCATGTATAGATCCTATAACGCACTGAGGCAAAGTCATTGACCACATCAGTTCTGTGGACTGAATGAAAGCTTCTCAGATCACACACTTTCACTGGAAGAAAGAAGTGCTTTCACCTGAAACAACTCCAGCTCTGGACTGTTTGTTTTGCTGTACCACATCTTGTCCTACATATAGTTATGGCAGGCCTGGCCTGCTCAAAAATTACCTAGAACAAGTCAGCACAGGCTCATATTAGTCTAGATATCCAAGGTCAAGTAATACTCCAAAGAAAAATCTTCCCCTTTCTCCCGTGTAAAGACTTTAGGTTAGCCCAGTGGTTCTGGCACCTGCCTGATGAGCTCAAGGCCCAGAGTTCTACCCCAGGTACCAAGAAAATAAAATTTAAAAATAAAGACTTCAAGAATTCTATATAAAATGGTGTCTAATCACTCTATGTTTCCATTTGAATATATTTCTCATAGTTCCCATATGTTGTTTTGCATATCCAGAATTTAGGATGAAAATTGAGCCTATCTCATATACACAAATACAAAAAGCTTTCAGTACAGATTGACATTATAGAGGAAGAGCTATTTTGCACAGCATTTACTAACCTTCGAGAAACGCATGAGAGAAAATTCCTTCCTACCATGACTTTCTCTCTGGATAGATTGCTGGCAGCATGGGATCAGGATGATTCTGCCATAGTTTTTTGGCTTCCACAGCCCAAGTCATGTTGTCTCTGTCGCATCTGGAGGAAGGGTCTCCTGATCAACCCGGTGAAAGCCATCATACTCGTACTGTTTAGTCAGACCTGACTAGATAGCTTTGTTCATAAGCCTGGAAAAGCTTGTGTTCTAAAAGAGAAGGGGGGTGTGATGGAACGGATGGGATCCCGAGTGCTGGGAAACTGTTCGTGTCCTCTGCTGACTGTCTTCCCTCCTGCTGCCTGATCCAACAGACACAGCTTCCTCAGGAGGCACCAGAGGCCCAGAATGTCCACATCCTGTGGTTCCTTGTACCCCAGCATTCACCATTTGAGTTCCTTTCCAATTCGGAGAACAAAAGCTGCTGGCTTTGGGCCAGGTCACAACAGATGTAGGGCCACAACCGCCACCTACCCAGGAAGCGTCCACTGGAGCTGGGCATGAGAACCATCTCCTCAGCCATTCCCATGCACGTGATCCCTCCCATCATTTAACACCTGCTCAAAGAGAGAGCAGGAGACTCTGTCCACAGGATCTCCTGGTATTTAATTACTTCTCTTGGGAACTAAGAAAACTGAGATCACTAATAAATTTAAGAAGTCTGCAAGAGAATTAAGGAAATTATTGGAAACTAGGTTGTATACCTTTCCAGGTACTTTAGATCAGCAGACATAACACCTTCAAAAGTCACCAACTCTGTGCACTCACCCTCTCAATCGCACGTGGTGAATGTGCACTGGGTAGAATTCCAGCCAAGGGAATGACCTGTCTCTCCCTGCATATAGGACAATTGAAATGGGGATTCTGATGACCAGAATTGGTCATTAATTTGTCACAGAGCTTGCAAGGTTGCCCTTGCATTGCAACTGTCTGTACTCCAGATTTCCCTAAGTCTGTAGATTTTTTTCAAACCATTATTTCCCAAGAAAACAATCCTTACACTTCCCTGCCTATTTAATAAAACTAAGGAAGCTAAGACTAGGAACAAGTTGCAAGATGTAAGACAAAGACATGAGACCCCAGGAAATATTATTGTGGATTCACAGTATTGCTACTGACCTGACTCCTTAAAGAATGTGAAGATTGATGTTACAATGTGTGTTTTCTTAAGAGCTCTGAGAGAATATGTGAAAGTTAAAGGAATGTTGCTTTAAAAAAAAAAAAGTGCTTAGCTGTGGCTGGAAGGATCCAAGGTTTTGGCAGTGACTGAGGCAGGCCTCTGAGTGCCATCCCTCTGCCAGCTGCAGAGCAGGTTGTCTGTGGTTCCCCATTCTCTCTGCGTGCCCTTTTCTTGGACCTTCCTCCTCATTGCATCCTTCATATGCTTTCATTCTATTCCCATCCCAATCCAATCTCAATGATTACTTGAATCCAATTTCACTAATGTTTGAGTGATGGAAATAAGGGAAGACATTCGTTTTTCTAGGCTTGGAGGCAGAAATAGCACTGTATTTTTAAAGTAATAATAGCCAGAAGCTAAATACTGAAGCACTGTGGCCAGATTTCCAAAGCTCGAGGAGCTGTGCTCAAAGCGAAAGGCAGGAGGCTGCCCTCTCCTTGGCGCTCCGGGAATCACACACGGAGTCCAGACCCTCCGGGAGAGAGCCCTTCTTTTTCCTGAGCCAGAAGTAGGCCTGGCTGGAGAACCTTGTCACAGGGCAGTGACCAGACCAGGGAGAAAGGCATTGCAACAGAGGGCGGCACAGGGATCAAAGCGCAAGGAGAGGTACTTGGATTGTATTTCCATGGCAGGAATGGCTTCGTAACTGTGCTGTCCCTCAGTGGAACAAGCATTGGTGTCCGCGAGTGAGTTCCGGGATGACTACCGGGAGGGAGGCTGCCTGCACTGGCTGGGAGCCGAACCCAGTAACCTGAGCACTTTTGCTCATTACAGAATTCTATGTTGAAAAAAAACCCCAGACTTTCCACCACAGAGTGACCACATTTACTATTTTGGTATACTTCCCCTAAGTTTTCATTGTCCATTTACCTATTATGACATAATCTGTAAATATCATAATACTCCATATAATAACTTATATCTCTTTTAACATTATAGAATCTATTTTATATCTTATTGATATTTTCTAATCTGTACTTTAATAAGTTTCTTTAGTGCTGTATCTAGGGACATACTATAGTGGACACAATTTTCTTACAGAGAAGGGCTTAGAAGCATTTGGCTTCCACACCCCAGGTTATGTTGTTTCTATCAAAAATAGAGTTTGTACATTCTTCCCATTATAAAAATTTGCCGTGATGAACATATCTGTCCTTTTAATTTTTTCATTGTTTAAAGTATCACATATGTGAAGTATATAATTTTACCTATATATATAATATACTATGTAGTATATATTATATAAACATTTTATAAATTGTCCACAAAATGAAAACTTCCTTTTTTTTTTTTTTTGAGGCAGGGTCTTGCTTTGTAGTTCAGGCTGGCCCTCAGCTCACTATGGAGCCCAGGCAAGCCTCCAACTCAGCAATCCTCCTGTCTCTGCCTCCCGATTGCTGGGATTACAGGTATGAGCCACCACGCCCGGCACTGTGGTATGTGGTATTGATGGCTAGTGGGCATGAGTCACCATGCCCAGCACTGTATGTGGTTACCAGGGATCAAACTCAGGACCTTGCACTTGCGAGGCAGGCACCAGAACCACTGAACTAAATCTCCAGCCCAAACTTCCATTTTTTTAATAAGATGATTTATAGTTAAGGTTTCAGCCAGTTTAAATAGTTAAGCCCTGAGAGTTGTAGATGAAATTGTCAAATGCATTTTAGATATCTGATACATATTCTGATTACACATACATGTTAATAAAATAATATATGATTTTTAATTCCTACTCTTTTCCATTCTCATAGTTCATAAAATAACTTTATTCAAATTCTTCAGAAGAACCTCAGATCAGTGTGTCACTGCTAGATCCACTTTTTAATCCCTGTTTTTCCAGAGTGTATCAAACTCACATTTAACTTGTTTAAAGTACAGCTTGTTATTAATCCAGGTATGAAGCTATTGTGATACCTGTTTTTGAGCCACAATATCTATTCACATAACATTAGCACTTTTATTTTGACATTTATCCTCTAGATGAATATTCTCAGTCTCCAGAATAAAACATTCACTTTACAGTATTTGTTTAAATAATATCAAACACTTGCAATTTTGAAAGCATTGAGAGATCCAAAATAGTCATCTGTTTTACTAACTCTGTCAGCCAGCTTTCTAGAATGTTCATAAACCAGTATTGACTGAGATGGTTGAGGTTAATGAGTCTATACTCAACCACATTTCACTGTTCAAAATACAATAATCGAGCACAAACATTGGAATATTGCTTTTTGTAAGAATCAAGTATAAGGAGTTCCCTCTTCTCTGAGGATAATAAACCTCATTTTACACTCAAAAATACATAGTATTTTCTCATAGCAAATTCCCCAGAGTGAAATAGTTGCTCAAAATACTACAAATAGTTTCACTCTTTTAATATTAACTGCTTGGCTTCCAGCAAAAAATTTAGGTTGTCATCAACATCTTGCCAGCATTAGTTATATCACTTTTTTAAGTTAAAGCATTTGCTTAAATATCTGTCCCCAAAAATGGGTTGTAAATATTTTTAGATTTTTAATGTTAGAGAGTTATATATTCTCCAAGTTTGTTGACCAATTATTAACTTCATGTGTCCTGTGCCCGTTTACTGTTTAAGTTCTTAGTGTTTTTACTTACTGATCTGTGAGATGTAGTAATTTGTGCCCTTGGATTTTATAGCACTTAACCAAAATAACAGCTTTGGTGAAAGGAGATATCTGAGGTATTGTGGATGACAGAGGGTGGTGATGGCAAAATGCCAGGAACAGGAAAAAGGAAGAAGAAGGTTTTTGTACTGATGTTTTTCACTGTGTCTACGTACCACAGAGGTGAAAGTGTATTAAGCCTTTGTTCAAAAACCCCCTGCTGTGATCCACTATATAAGTCTCAGCACTAAGAAGAGTCCACTGAGTATCAAGAGGAAATACTACACGAGCTCCTTTGCTCCAATCCTTTTCTTGTGGTGTTTACCCCTTATCACCTACTGCAATAGATTTCAGAATGTGAACAAGTTTCATCAAAGCTTTCTCAGGTAAATAATTCCAACCACATATGTCCAAAACACCTCCCTGCACCTGTAGGAGTTAGAACAAATTAAAACAATATATTCATATGACATATGTTTAACAGAACAGTCACTAACTATACAGGAAAAATAAGTGAGAAAAGCACTAATAATGATGTTTCATATTCTGATTTCCTATTATTCTTTTTCAACATCAGTATAACTGAGGTATATTAAAACCATTGACTTTTAAGATCTGAAATAATCATAGTAGCTCAAATCAAATGGGGGTTCCACTGTGGAAGTGGGGGTGGAAGGTACTCCAGGCTTCTACCATTGTACCACTGAACTCCAATCAGCTTAAAGAGCAAACTGATTTTCTCATAATTCTAGAGGTCAGAGGTTCAAGATCATGGTTCAGGGAGGGCTGGTTTATTCTGAGGCCTCTCTCTAGTTTGCAGAGAGACAGATTCTTGCTGTGTCTTTCTTCTGTGTGCACATGTTCCTAATGGGTCTTCTCTTTCTATGTCTAAAATTTCTCCTTTTACAAGGGCACCAATGCTATAGGATTAAGAATCACTCTAATGATCCCATTTTAATTCAATAACCTCTTTAAAAGCCCTACCTCCAAATATAGTCACAGTTATGGGTTTGGGTTTGGGGTTTCAATATATGAATAGGATAGAGGCACAATTCAGCCTGTAACACTAACAGCGCAATAAATCCATTAATTTTATTAAAACTGGAGAATTTTTTTATTATTCTGTGACACAGTTGAAAGTATACATGAAGCACTTCTACCACATTATGAAAACACTGTGCCATTGTTTGAGTTCAAGTGAACTAGCCACATTTTTCATGAAATATTAATTTTACTTGACAAAATGATAACAGTATAGTTTTTCAAAGGAGTATTTGGCACCATTTTCTTGAAAATGAATAAACTGAGTCAGCCATATCAAAAAAGACTGATAATTGTTATTAATAATAAAAAATTAGGATTATAGAAAACATATACATGCCACTGTGAGCTACATGGCTTCCTAATATTAAACACTTCTGATCTAAAGTGATGACATTAGCTATGTGTCAACCTGTGAAAGACGCTCAACTCAGTGACCAATTATTTTCCCAAATGACCAAAAGATGATGCCACAAACCATGCCCTGCTTAGAGTGCCATGCAAACTCTAAGACAGACCAACTTTTCAATGCAGTAAAATATGATACGTTCTGAAGCATGGCTTCTGATTGCATATTGCAGCTAAACTTTAAGAAATTACCTCTTGTCAGATATGTGTGCAGTATCAGGAATACTGTGTCCCTGATGCTGTAAAAAGATATTAAAACACTGCTCTTTTTGAGCTTTATATCTGCATAAGGCCAGGATTTCTCAACTTTTTAACCAAACTAATATACTGTACTGCAATACACTGAATGCATATACAGACACAAGAAGTCAGCTATCTTCTCATAAACCAGCTCTTTCCAGAAAGATATCTGAAGTCTATGATCAAATTCCCCTGGTTTCTTCCTTTTGCTTATACTCCCTGTTTTTCAGCTGTTCCTCCTTAGACATGGTTTAAAGTCCTTTTTGCCTTTCATCCTTCTTCCCTTTTTTTTTTTTTAGCAGAGTCTCACTGCATAGTTCAGGCTGCCTTGATCTCAAGGCAATCCTCCTGCCTCAGCCTTCCAAGTGCTGGCATTGTACTCTGGTGCCACCACACCTGTGGCCAAACCCTTCTCCAGGTATTTCGACTTCTCTCTCTCCCGGCAGATGAAAAGAGGCCATGCCCCTTTAAGAAACCATAGCAACACACAGACGCAGGTGACATAGGTGAGGCAGACCAATCATACATTGCTAAATGCCGCTTCCACCTTTGTGCCTAATCACATCCCACCATGAGCACTGCACCCGCCCTCTCATCCTATCACATCCCAAGGCACCCTATGTGAATGCTGATAACCTGCATAGTAATAAAGAAGGTTCCCATCCACGTGGAGTCTGGGTCCCTGCTCACCCTCCTGAGGCCGTTGGATTATGGGAAAGGCATGGTAACCAGACCAAGCCAGATTGTACACACCCAGCTTTGAAGTCTTTTAAATAGCCTGAGCCTTCTTTGAATACAAAGCCTGTTCCCACCAAAGACTGGAAGTATCGTGATAAACTCAATCTCCATAGACATCCCCTTCCTCTGAAAATGAGACTCCCTGACACTGAGAACAGATGTCCTTTCCAGGAAGACCCAATTTTCATTATTTACTCGCCTGCTACCTATGGCTGCTCTTTCTCAGAGAGCAGTATTTCACATAACACTGGAAAGCCACTTAGAGAAAGTCAGATTGCCTAGGCCATTTGTGGCCACTCCAGGGAAAGGGAGCAGCAGCACAACTGAAACACCTCCAATTATGAATGCCTAAATCAAAAATTAATGTGTATTTTCCCAGTGCATCAAAAAAGATCATTACACTGGGATATGGATAGCTAACATCTTGTATGTTCTTTTTAAATTGGGTGCCCTGACCAAGTCATGAAATCTTTCTGGATCATTCTAGACTCTCCTATCTAAAAGTTCAGGAGAGCGAATATATGATTTTTGAAATAGATATATGGTGAAGATATATAGTTATATTTCCCCTGGGGAACTGACACATGTACATATCACATCTTGACCATTTTCACGCCCCCCCTGCCCTACTCTCTTCCTCACTCTCCACACCCCCTTCACATCTTCAGAGTCTACCTACCTGTTTATTACCATCTATCTTTTATTTTTTTAATAAATTGGAGTGGTACACTTTAGATGTACATAATGATCACATTCATCACACAGGGAACTTGTACCTGTACATGATATTTATTCCTCTTTTTTCCCCATTCTCATTCCCTCCTTTTAACCCTCCTTCCCTCTCCTTATTTACAAAAGTTCTGTTTCTACTTTTTCTTCGTTGGTCACTTTCTTTTTTTCACTTCCTTTCCCTCTCCACCCCCCTCTCTAGTACCCTTTCCTTTTGAACATATTCTTCCTATTTCACAATATCTACTATACATTTTGACCTTTACTTATACTTTCAGTTTCTCACACCAGAGAGATAATGTGATATTCACACATAAGTGTCTGATTTATTTCACTTAAGGGTAAGTCTCAAGCCACATCCATTTCATGAGGTTCTGTTCATGAAGCACTTGCTTATTATAAATGACTTGAGTTTATCCTTCTTTGTGGCTGAATAGTACTCCATTATATTAAAAAATCACATCTTTTTTATCCATTCATCAGTCAATGGGCATTGGACTCTTTCCAAGATTTAGCTATTATAAACTGGGCAGCTATAATTATGGATGTGCATATATTACAGTGGTGTGATGCTCTTAATTCTTTTGGGAAGATAGCCAGAAGGTGAATAGAAGAAGAAGGAAGAGGAGGGGGAGGGGGAGGAAAAGGAAGAAAATAGAAAAAGAAAAATATGCAAAGAAAAGTAAAAATAAAATTCTTCTGGTATCCCCAGTTCTGCGTTAGTGTCTGAGACAGACCCAAAATGCACTGTGCAAACCCGCCAAGTCTGCAGAAGGTCAGACTGGGCGCATGGCTATTTCTGGCCTCCGGAGGTGGGAGTGGTGCCACTCCCCAGCCAGCGACCTTCCAGGTGTCTCTCAAGAAGCTCACCCACTTCTTCCCACTGTGACCATCTCCACACCACTTTCCAGCTGGTGAGGCAGCTTCAGCAGGACCCAGCCAGGCCTGCTCCCACGTCGGTGCACAGTTCCCCCCACTTGGACCTTGCACAGCCTCCTTTGTTCCACACTGATGGTTACTCTCACCTGCCGGCCGGCCCGCCGCTGGCTAAGATCACTTGCCCACCTGCCCCTCCAGTCACAGAGCAGTCCCAGTCCTTTGTAACTCGGGGGCATTGGCAATGACTTTGGGGCTGTTCAGCTGTTGACATTCATGGCCCAAGCCTTTGAAACACAAGGGCAACCCTTCCCAACCCCTGCTGACCCACACGACTGTGCCCCATTCTAGTTCACTCGCCCCCTGTTGATGCTGCAGGGCTGCTCAGGAAGTGTCTCGTGTTCTCACTGCTGCCTGCAGTTGATAAGATGTTTTGCAATCCAGGTCCTGTCTTCATTTTGCCGTGAGCAGCAAAGTTGTTCTCACTGCTTCCCTGCCAGGGCGGCTGCTTAGCCTGCTATCACCACTAGGTCTGCAGTGGTGAGCTATTTCTTCTTAGCAATGGAGCCTGTTTTCTTCTCTGTCATCTTTCCTGTGGTTCCTGTGCCTTCTGCTCACTTTCCTCTAGGAAGTTGATTTTCAGGTTCTGGACACTTTGTCTTGAAGAAACTGCTGTCACTCACCATTCCACCATTGTGGGGGGAAGTCTCTTTTATATTACGTCATAAATTATTTATATTTGGGGTTTCTCATGTTAGAAAAATCATCCAATATTTAACCATGTATGTCTGATTTACTTCAATTAGCATTACAGCACTGGGAGAAAATGAGCTTTCTAAGTGCAGAAGAATGGATCAAGTGAATATAAGCTTTTTGAAGTGTCTGAGCTGTGACATTCTAGAATTTGTCTGCAGAGGTGCACTTGATCTTTGGTTACCTTGTTAATGGATGAGAATATGATTTGAATACTTCAAATATGTAGAAAATGCTAAGCTCATTTCCGTTTGGCTTTAGAATCCATTACATGTTGTGGAGCAAATCACAAGTAACTAATCTTTCCAATGATGCCCATTAATATTAAAAATCAATTTGTTCACAACTAAGGGTACTATGCACGACATCTTTAGTTACTTTGCTCAATGCTTAAACAAAGTATCTGATACCCAAAGATAAAGGAGAAAAGTTTATTTCACCTACAGTTCATAGAGGCTTCAGTCCATAATCAGCTGGCTCCAAGCAGGGTGATGCACAGCAGAAGGACCAATAGTTGATGGCTGAAGAAAGCAACAAAAGCAACATAAGAACCTAAGAGCATCTTTTTGCCCCTTTGTCTTGTCCAAACTACTGGGACTAGTGGTTCCAAACCAATCATGGTATTGTAGGTAGAAAAGCTAGGTAGACATGTGATAGGCAAATAAGACTAACCCTTAAAAAGACTTGCAAGAAAGAAGACCCTTACCAAAGATCAATGCCATTAATGAAAAACTACACTCCGAGGTAGCAGTGACTGACAGGCCTCATTCTCCTCCTAGAACGGAGGGTCAAAATCCAGACTCACCCTCTTCCCCCAGAATGCAGTGACTGCAGATTCCCTGGGGTAGAGGGCCAAGACTTTGACTCACCTAGAGAAGTCTCCTGACAAGAAATCCCTATACGACTTGATACCTCATCGGACCCCATTTGATCAGTATTGCTTAAACAACTGTATTTGTTCTAATCCCTTTGGTTAACTATGCTTTGCCCATTTCTTTTGAATTTTACTGGAACCCCCACTTTGAGCCTGCCTCACCTCATGGCTTTGCTCCATAAACGCCCTCTGAAAAGTGAGGTAGGTGGGTTACCCACCTTTCTGGGATTTTTATATTGAGACAGGGTCTCGCTTTGTAGTTTAGGCTGGCCCTGAGCTCACTATGTAGTCCAGGCAAGCCTCGAACTCAGCAATCCTCCTGTCTCTGCCTCCCGAGTGCTGGGATTACAGGCATGAGCCACCACGCCCGGCACTCAAGCCACTTTTTGATGGTTGCTTCTTGGCAAATTCTGTACACCAAACCACATTAGAAGGAAGACAATGTGTCTCCTACAGGTTAATCGGAAACTGAATTTGTCCTTAATACAATAGCCACTCACCTCTTTCCATCTTAAAGACCTAGATCTCAATACTAGCTACATTTGAGAATCTACATTACAGTTCTTTATTTTCATCTGGCTTTCCCTAGGAGGCCCATATTTTCCTGCTTTCTGCCCTAAACCACCCCTTGTTTCATTGTTTGTATTGAGATAACATTTCTTCTTTTCCAGTTTTTTACAGTCTTTATAGAAATGAAGTTGCTTAGAGTTTATAGGGCAGGCATGTGGTTGCATGTAGAGTGAGAAGGAGTTATCAGAAAGCTCATTAACGAAATAGTGATTCCTAAATTAAGTGATGGATTGGGCTAAGACATCCAGGGAACATGAATGCCATCTTTTTACAATCCTGCGTGTTTTGTTTTGTTTTGTTTTGTTTTGTTTTGTTTTGTTTTGTTTTGTTTTGAGACAGGGTCTCACTTTGTAGTTCAAGCTGGCCATGAGCTCACTATGTAGCCCAGGCAAGCCTGGAACTCAGCAATCTTCCTGCCTCTACCTCCCAAGGGCCAAAATTATAGGTGTGAGTCACCACGCCCAGCCCTGCTCCTTTCAATAAACAACAGCAACAACAACACTGATATTCTTCTTTAAAGGTTAACTGAAGAAGGGTGCTTTCTGTGAACCTGTCATTTTACTTCATTCTCACAGTGATGGTCTAGAGATCCAAAGCGAACAAGTCTGGTGTTCTAGAACCTCGGGGAAGGCTCTCAAGAGGGGAAATGCCCAAACCAAACATCAGAAGTCACACAAGAGTGTAAGTAACAAGTGTCTGCTGGATTTAGCCAGCACCACAGGCTGTGCTTGCTCAGAAAATTTCCAGACACAAGGGTGTCTGTAAAAGAGGAGAAACGGGTCTGAAATTCTGTTCATATTCTGTTCTAGGAGCTAAGCGCTGGTGCAGAGCAGTGGCCTCTGGATAAAGAGATACCTTCTCTAAAGCCCACAAAAGTGTGTGTGTGATCGGTCTGTAAGGCCTGAACCCAGAGGCTGCCTCTGTATTTGCCCAACGGGTTGCCTTTCTGAATCACACAAAACACCATATGGGCTAGTGGCCCTGAATTAATCAACTGAGAGGTCAATGAAAAAGATAAACTTTAAATTTACAGGAAAGCCCTTTGTAGACTGTTTAACACCACTGAAGTGTAAAGCAGAGAAAGAAAGGTGACTCAAAACCTTAGCAGGTGACAGGAAAAATTGCATTGACCGCAAACATTTTCTTCCTAACCCACGGTATGTAAAATGCACATGAGACATTCAGATATGTGACAGACTCCTCTGTAGGAAACCATCTGAGGGCAGACTGGCCAGAAAGCCCAGGTGGGACTGGACAAGATGATTTCTGAAGGTCCACTGAGGTCACCAAGCCCGGGGCAGGCCTGGAGAGCAGGGCAAAAGAGCCTGACACAGAGGAGCCTGGGCAGCCTGCCCCAGTCTAACTGCCAAGCTCTTTGATCCTGCTGCAACTTAATTTGCAGAAAACAGCTGGCTCTGGAGAGGCGTACGCTGAGAAACCCAGGGGAGGTTTTTGTAAAGCTCTGTAGCACTGTGACTGGGGGGATACGCACAGTGCTACAAAACCCGAAGAGACCTGTACAAAAACTGCAAGGGCAAAGGCGCCACTTCCCTCTGCCTGGCGGTAAATCCTCCGCCTGTGTCTGGCACTACAGGAGATGAACACAGCCTTCCCTCCTTGCTCTCTAGCCCAGAAGGGATGCCGGGAGGCCAACTGGACCAGAGGAGGTGATACCAGCTGCTGGCCTCATTCACTATAGTTCTTCCCTGGGTGAAAATGCCATTTCAACATTTCCTTATGGCACATGTGGGGAACACAGAAAAGCTGTTGCGTTAAAAATTATCCTAATGCTGGGGATTTAGCTCAAGTGGTACTGTGCCTACCTTGAAAGCACGAGGGCTCAAGTTCAATCCACAGTACTGCCAAAAACAAAAACAAAAACCAAAAATGATCTTGCTATGGCTGGGGATTTAGCTCCAGTGGTACCACGTTAACTTTGGATGCACAAGGGCCCGAGTTCAATCCCCAGTACCACCAAAAAAAAGACCTTGCTTGTCTTTCTTTCATGTTGATCTTATTGCAAAAAAAAAATACTTACATGAGCCATTTCATTTGAAGTTTCTGAATCTAAGTCCTGAGACTGATTTGCTTGGGCACTTTGTTTTGACAGTTTGAGAATATGGATTTGGGGAATGAGTTATTTGTACAAAATCACCAGTCAGTGCTTCATACTAATCTGTTTCCTCTTGTGCGACATATTATCTGACCATAAAGTAACACTGGTAGAGTCACCAGCCCAAGCCCCATCGTCTCCCCAGCCCCAGCTTTCCAATCTGAGTGTTAGGTGTGTATCCAGCAAAAGACAGCTATCTAAAACAGTAGAAAGCTATGGTTCAGAGGACTTCGTTAATGTGCTGCGCTAGAAATGTTCGCCTTGGGAGTATGTGTTCCATCAACTCCTCAGACAACAAGCTTCGGAAAACAAACCTACCAGCAGTTATTCAACTGTCATGAGCAATTGGATGAGCAACAAGTGCCATCTTTCAAGGAACTGAGTGTGAAAGACACTCCAACCTAAAGCCAACCGGAATGAAGAGGGCGGGAGAGCTGCTCAGGTTTTTGTAACACCCTCCACAGCTGTGATACAGATAAACTCACCTTCGGACAAGGAACCCGCTTGACTGTGGAACCAAGTAAGTAATTTGTTTTTCTGAAATTTGGGGTAAAGGCATCTTCCATGTAGAGAGGCAGAAATATCCAGATAGGTGAAAAGGGTGGTACTAGCCCCCTTAATAGTAGTATAATGTCAAACAGGACCCCAGGAAGAGATAAACTATGGTTACCTCTCCATACAAGTTGGGGTGCCGGTGTTGGTTTAAAAAGTAGGATTTGGAGCGTCTGGGAGACCCCTGTAGTGCAGAGGAATTGGAAGGAACTCTGCCAGATCCACAGGATCTGGGTCAGGCTATAGAACTCGCAGTCACTAGTCCAGCTTCCCGAGGAGAGTGAGAAAGGACTTGGACCGAAGTGGCCTGATTCTGGGTGATCCTATCAAGGTGGCCTCAGATATAAACAACTCTAACTTTCCCAGGCCAAACTCGAGTTCCCAGGAGAGTCCAAAAACCAAATCTGTCTGTTAGGCATGAAGAGTGAGGCCAGATCAAGTGGTCTTTTGTTACAAATATGTCATCACTTTTCTCTTTAGAAGGAAGGAAAGTGTTCCAGACATTCTTTTCTAATTGGTTGTGCAGAAAACAGAAAGTAGTTTCCTAGAGAGAGATATGGAACATTAGGCTTCCGAGTGAGACTAGATTCCAGGCAGGACAAACTTTTGTGTGTAATGTTTCCAGCAAAGGAATGCTTTATGATGGCTCCCAAAGGATTCGTGGTGTTCACCTTCCTCCCAGAGGGAATGGTGCCCTTCATTAATTAACTGTTATAAAAGAATCAGTGCTAAAGTTATTGAAATGTTGTTTTCATGAAGAAAGCATTTGTTAAGAGACATCTGAATGCAATAGTGTCCTGCTTAAAAAAAAAAAACAGTAGACTGCAATTTGACAGTAGCTTCTAGTTTGATAGTGACTATTAATTTTAAGCCAGAGAAAGTAATATACCAATGTAAACACCCATTTCAAAGGTCCTAGAGAAGTCTAGCAGTGGTGATCAGTGGTCCCAAATCTGCCAAACTAACCACTAGAAAAGAAAGAAGACATTCCACCCTGGTGACTTGCTATCCAGTTTACATTCTCCAAAGCAGCAAACACCTCTAGAGTGGAAAAGTGGTTGAGTCTAATGGGGTAGCTGCCTCTCGGAGAGAAGTGGAGAAACAGGACAGCCCTGTGCGTATGAAGTGAAGGAAGCAGAGGAAGGAAAAGGACAAGTCTGAGTGGGCATCCCAGACCTCACAGATGTGGGGGCAGCAGAACCAGAGCTCTGCAGAGAGAGGAAAGAAAGACTCAAAGCTACACTAGCATAACCGAGCAGAAAAACTCAAAGGCTTTTTCAAATCAAAATCTTAGTATGATTTTGTAAATTGAAGTAATTTGGGTTCTTGCCTTTAAATGTATCTGAAATTAAAACTTCTTACTAAATAGTGCATCTGCAATCCAACCAAGTTAGCAAACTATTTCCCTAATATCCTTTGGTTCACCAAGTTCTTCATAATGAATTAAGCCACTCTCTGTACTGATTCCCTTGGACCACTGTTTTCCTAAATGTGGAGCACAGAGCACATGACTGTAGATGGCAGGGGGGTGGACTTTTTCATATTAATTGCTCTTTTAAATGATATCAGAATAGTACAAGATGTTATAAAATGCATGCGATTAAAAGCTTCCTTTTGATTATATTTTAAGTTTAGAAATGAGTAAATTTAAGGAAAATTATATAGAGAACTGTGACAGGAAGATATGAAAGAGATGCGATTAATTGAAGTTTGGGGGATGCTGAGCAGATACATTCCATTATCCTTTGAAATGGAAAAATAAGGAGCATCCAAAGGGGGCAAGATCCAGAGTATCTCTGAGTGGAATCTTCTTTTTTAACCAACTAATATTGGATTAAAGAGGCATCACTGCAAGCCTGGGCCTTTATCTCCTCAGAAGCCTTTCTTTTGATGCTTTCTTTCCTCAGAACTTCTTTCAAATTTTTTCTGCGGGATCCCCAGGTAGCACAGAACTAACAGGAGGTCCATACAGGCTCACAGCCACAGATCCCACCACACACACATTAGCCCTCTAGACAGAGCGAACCTGGGGACACCACTTGACTTCATAAAACAGACTAGAGAACAAGACAAAACAGCACATGAAGTGCCACAATGTAAATCTGTACTATCCTCAGTGACAACAGTAGGAGTTTAGAAAGGGGTCATGGTCACCTAGAACATCTTCATGAGAGTGAGCCATGATATGGACTTAGAATTCTGTTTACTATTGTATATCACTATTATATCACCTATCACCTTTTGAGTGGTAGGCACTTTATGAATGTAACTTAATCCACTCTCTCAATGATCATGTGGAATTGGTTAGCTTTGCCTGTATTTTACAAATCAGGAACTGAATCTCAGAGAGGTTCCTCCATATCACACCATGTAGCAAAGTGATAATTTGAATCGATGGTCTGCATCCACAATCTGTGCTCTTAAGACCCTGCTCTTCTGTTGAGGCTGCTACATTAGAAGTAAAAGTGTGTGAAGGGAGGTTCTTCCCATTCGCTCCCGACTTTATCTCAGGCCTCTGCAAGCTCCAGCTTCCCTTCCACTTGCCATCCCCAGCACTTCCTTCAGGGAATGTCTCCTGCCTCTGTACCAAAACCAGCTAAAGAGCCACTCTCCCTCCCCAGAAGGATCCAAGAGAGGCCCAGCCCTGGAGCCTGAGTGCACCTAAACCCAGAAAGGTTACCAGAGCATCTTCCCTTTTTCAAGAAAAGAGCAGTACGTAGAATCCTGGACTCATCCACATGTTTCCAAAATTCCAAGAGATCGTTTCCCCACTCGTCCAAGATGGTGGCCCTCAGGCTGGCATCTGTAACACGCACTCCAGCCGTGATGATCAGCTCCCAGGAAGGAGACTTTGCGCCTGTGCATCACTCTACCTAAAGTAGTTTCCTCCCGGGGACTTGTGCTGCCTTCTCTTCTTCCTCTGCCAAGACTCTACTCAATGTTCATTCCAGTGAGATCTTCTCCAGACACTACTTGTCATTCTGTAGACTCTTTTCCCTCCACTATTATTTATAGGCCTCTTAACCACCTGAAACTGGGTGCTGATTTATTGTCTGTCTGCCTGGCTCCAGGAGGGCAAAGACTTTGAGTTGGCCCTTACTATATTCAAAAATACATTAGAGGCACTCATTTGATGTCACATGAGTGAGTGGATCTCTCAACCAGAGGACAACTCAGTTGTGGAAGGGAAAAGGGAACAGAAGTAGAAGTGAGCTGGAAACCTGTGGAGCCACACAGCTATCTAGAGGACGAGCAGATGGCAGACCAGCTATCTTCCAGGTTGAGCAGAGTTGGTGCTGCCTGTGAAAATAGTCAGGACGCCACACAGCTCAGAGAGACATAGCGCTAAGGGGGAGAGTTTGAAGATGAAGTCAGGTTGGTAACGGGGTGGGGAAGGTGGTTTGTGGGTCACTGTAATGATCCTACTCTTGGATTTGAGACGGAAAACTAAAGAGTAGAATGGAGGTCATACTGGATTTAGAGAAAAAGACCTGGGTCCAAGCCCTCACCAACAGCCCTAAGTGGGCATAATTCTTATCTCAAAGACCACCCAAAAGAAATATTCTGTTCTCCTTCGGTGACCTCTGCCAACAATCATTCCCACAGGGGAGTCTGTTTTTAATGAAATGATACAACCCTGCTTTGAGTAAAGCTTTTGACCTAAGTCTAACCCTGATAAACAGTCTAATAAATTACATCAGGGCTTTTTGGTTTATAGAATGCTTTATACTCATCCTTTCCTTTAATTTTACAGCCTACAAGTAGGGAAAATAATATCTTTATTTCATAAAGGAGGCAGATAAAGCTCAGTGAAGTTCAGGAATGTGGCCAACATTCCATACTTAGCAAGGGACAGAGTCAAAACTAAATTTTTAATCTTTTGACATTGGTCCACCTTACCACAACTGAGGACTACCCTGTATCTCAGTGATTCTCAAAATGTGATGTAGCATTTTCTATGGGTTCTAAACTGATCTGAAAATACATTTTCCCTTAGTGATGTTTTGAGTGACATACAGGCAGTCTCATAGACTCTAATTTTTCTGTGTGACAGAAGCCAATTTAACTGTCACTTCTAAGGGAGAGTGTAGCATTCAGGCTTCTAAAATTTGGTATTCATGAATGTATTATTAAAATGGACTGTAGAATCTAATTCTATTTTGTATTAAGAAGTCTGGCTGCAGAGCAATGCTTGTCAATGATGCTAGGCTCTGAAAGAATATGAAATAGAATGTTTAACAGGTTAGAATGAGTGGAGTACAAAACCCAATAGATCTTTGCCCCACTTAAGTGCTTCCCAAAGCTTAAGAACACTACCCTATGGCCAACACTCCACCTGTCTTTATTCCTGATTAAAATAAAAATAACAATTTCTTGCCAGCCTACATTTATACTTTCTCATTCAGAACACAAATTCTATCACAGAGTAACATGGGAAAAGCTTGGATTTCTTCATGATGCCAGGGACCTCTCTCATTTTGTCATGAGGGTTATCCTGGAAGACTGAGGGGGAAGGATGTTGTCCAGATGGAACAGAAAGTCCCAGTAGATAGATGTCACGTGATGTGACAAAACTTCACGTGAACTGGTGTAAGGAGAAGAGCAAAGTGGTTTTTGAATTCCATTTATCAGGTGTGACAAAACACTAATCTTTGGCCAAGGACCCTATCTGGAGTTGGAACCACTTGAGTAATTTATTTTTCCTTCTTGTGACCATAATATGTGGCAATTGTTTTTGTTAAACATTTTCCTGAACCACCAGATTGGGAACTAGGTCCCAAGATCTTAAAAAAATTCCTCCAGCAAGTATTATTCTGCCATAAAGAATGACAAGATTCATTCATTTATGTGCAAATGTATACACCTGGAGGACACACTAATAAGTGAAAAAAATAGATCACAAATAGGCAAATACCAGATCTTCTCTTTGATATGAGCACCTATAGATGCAAATGAGCTCTAGAAAGTATGACAGTTTTTGTAGAATGGGAGATTTTCAAAGAAATTTGGTGTGGGACTGTAATGAGGAGAAGGAATAATATGATTCTGAAAGAAAATAAAAGAGCATGTATATAGAGGGTGGGGAGGTGTGGGTGGGAAGGGATGTGGGTAAAAATGAGAATTAACTTGTGTCACATACTGGTACAAATTCCCCAGTGTTATGTGCGATTGTGAGATGTATATAAAATGTACCAATAAAGAATTCAACTTAAAAAAAAATTCAACTTTAAAAAAAAAGGAATTCAATTTTTTTAAAAAAATCCTCCAGCAAGTAATTTAGCCAGGGGTTCCTTGAGGAAGGTAGGTTGTTTCTATAAAATCCAAAGTGGGCATGCACTTTAGCTGATCTTCCCACACCTCTAACTCTCCTGGACAGTTTTCATGGTCTTCCTTTGTCCAAATAATTCTAGAGAACCAGCCCTCTCAATGTCTGTACGTTGACCAGTTACAGATGTAGATCATAGCCACAACAGGAGCCACCTTACAAACCTTTTAGGTTGGGATGGGGAAGGTAATGAAGAGTTTGTTACACTAAGAATTCAGGAAAAAAATTCCAACCCTTTTCTTTGGTTGGTGACCTCTGTGACTTCACTGAACTCTAGTTTCTCTGTGGTTAAATGGAAAGATTTCCAAGATGTCTTCTGGCCTGAGCACAATGATTCTGATCCCCCCCCAACAATTCTTATAGGTGATTTGGCAGGGAAAAATAGAGAAGTCAAGTGGCCCAGTTGAAACTCCTTTATTTAATTTGTTTTAAATAGTGAAAAGAGATCAAAACTTTCTATCCATCTGTTAATGAACCCTATATGATCACAGAGTTTGGACAAGTGACAGCTAAGATTACCTCTATATCACCTATTACTCCAGGTAAGCGGTGGAAATTGGGCTCGAGAGGCCTGAGAGTAAACCAAGCCCAGCCACTCGCTCACTGCCTTAGCTACTTTTACCCTCAGTGATATCACTTGTGAGAAGCACCTACCACCTAATGGAGTTGGTTACAATGAAGTAGTATTGACACCAGTTGTTTGTCAAGTAGTGAAGTATTTATAAAATTGTAATCATCTATGATCATTATGATCCTTGCCTAGATCCCAAGTCTTTTACACAGTGACTCTTGCTCTAGTCATCATCTTTCCCCCTCCAACTGAGGCACAGCCCTATTAAGATGGACTTATTTGAGCCTATCTCTAGTTATGTATCAGCTCACAGTGGTAACTCAGCAAAAGCAGAATGATTCTTCATTGCTATGGAAATATGATCCTGAAATAAGATTCCGGGGTAAGAGGTAGCAGGTTGAAGGGATAATATCAGAAAACCTAGGAGTTTTCCTAAATATCAATAGTTAGAACATAATAGACATCAAACAAACTGCCTGAATATACTTCTTAGACTTCAGAGACCCTTCCACAGCTCTGTATCTCCAGCAACCTTCGTCCTGCTCCACCCACCTCCTTCCAAACAATGAGGTAGATTGACAGGAGGGGAATAGGTAGCAAGGTTTTTGTACTGTTGCCGAGAATAGTGCTATAACAGCACAGCTTATCTTTGGAACCGGTACTCAACTCATTGTGGAACCAAGTAAGTTATACACTTTATCATATCTCGACATATAAATATTCCCTAGAGTTGTACTGAATGAATGGGGCTTTTCAGAAAGTCAGAAAATTCTAAATTAGAGATCCATTCTTGCTGCAAAGTGCGTGAGTAAAATCTAAGGGAAACTGTATAGGTTTCTCTTAAGAAAATATTCCGTGTATACTTGGAAATTTTGTTCTAAGGTTTGGTATTGGTATGTTTTCTGCAACTATTTATAAAAGTCATAAGTCAATAGAGGATGGGGGGGTTGTGGGGTGGGTAGGTATATAGGTAAAAATGAGAATTAACTCGTGTCATATACTGGTACAAATTCCCCAATGTTGAGTGTGATTGTGAGCTCTATATAAAATGTACCAATAAAGAATTCAATTTTTTTTAAAAAGTCATAGGTCAGACTTCTGGTTCTGGCCCCCTGGTTAGCAACCAGGAAAAAGCAACCCTAGAAAAGGCAAGCTCTAGGTGAGGAGGGTCTCCCCACTGCTCCTGAAGGCAAAGAAGTTATCCTGGTTATGATGTAGGAAGAAGATTAAAAAGAAGAAAATAATTTTATTGAAGAAAGTAGATTCTCTCTCTCTCTCTCTCTCTCTCTCTCTCCCCCCCTCCCTCCTTTGCCCCCTTTTGCTGAGAATTTATATTAAACCAGAATCATTGGATCAGACTAAATGCTCCCCAAAGTCCTATCCTAGCCTGGGTCTTAGAGAACAGTTACATGCTTACCCTCTTCTGTGAGCCTCAATCTGAGGACTCTGACCAATGGATCAGGAACCCACATTCCCTGCAGAATTCCAGCCATCAACTCCAAGACAATAAGGAAATAATGGTGTGCTCATGACAACTGTGCCTCCTTTCCATTGGTGGCCTGTTCTAATATCTGGGCCAAGTTCAAGTAGTTTGGCTGCCAAGAGTCAATCTTTAGCATCAGGCCAGAAAATAATAATTTTTCAAATGCTTTCCAAAGTGCCAAGTCCAATGGGGCATGCATATATCTCACATGGTTTGATATCGATTTTGTTTATTTCTGAGGTAACACAGATGTGAGGAAATGTAAAGGAATGTGAGGTGGCTATATGACAGTCCTAAAGTGAGTAGTGTTGTTAACATGGTCTCTACCTCTCAGAGAATAATATAAGCTTATAGGGTACTTCATTGCCTATGGCTCCCAGTATAGTGGGATTGGTTGGTTTTCTTGTCTTTGTAAGGAGAGAGAGTAGAGCAATGAAAAGAAGGAGGGAAACAGAATCATGTTGTAGTTGATTGCAGTCTGATAGATGTTCAGCAAATTGCATCTGAGTAAAAAGGATTGTGTTTCATTTTCCCTTTAAATCACTTCCACTTGAAATTCAAAATTGTCTGTAATGTTAGAATCAAATCCTGGAGGTCATGCTTTTGGGAGACTTAAGAAAAAAAGAAAGAAATGAAACTGATGCTCAGCCTCTTTATAAGAATACTGACCACACTTTCTAAATATATGCCTTTTGTTTCTCTGGTTTTCTCCTCCTGCAGTGATAGAATGTAATATAATGGTATGACGCTAAGGTAGGGAAGGTGAGAATCAAACCATGTCCCCCGTTCCAAACATTTTGACAGGAAATAATGGCCCTACACAACTGTCACTCTTTTGCTTGGCTCTATGTCTAGGCTCTTGAGTCCTGGTGAAAGGATAGAGAATCCATATGGTCTTGAAGTTCTATTTCATATGATTACTCTACACTCCTGAGACTTGTATCTAGACCCAGAGTCAGGAGAAATTATAAGACAAAAATGAGCAATCCAAAGTGAATACTGGCTTTTCTGACCTGCATCCACAATACACAGCACCAATGGGATCCCCCAAAGGCAATCAATTTCTTATTCAACCCTTAGGTCCTTGGAAACCCTTTCAATGGGCTCAGGGAATTAGAAAATAGATTTGTTATTATTATGATATTCACTGAGTGATGTGGGCAATTAGGTTTCTAATCAAAAAGCAGCATTTGAGACCCAAGAGAAGGAAACCAGAGTATGAGCGCAGGACCCATTTTTAATCCCTCCCCTCCTTGGCCTAGCATCCATTATAAGACATGCCAATATTCAGTGCTCCTTCCATATGTCAAGCTATTTTCTCCTTAGAGAGCCCTCTCAATAAATGAGAGTTGAGTTTTCCGTCTTGAAGGCAGCCACATCAGTCACCTGTCATCTTCTTCTGTCCTGTCTCAACCCCGTTCCTACATCTCCTGGATGGGAAATTCATGTCATTTTCCTATCCAAACATTCAACTATGATTAGCCTCAAAGGAAGATGAGACACCGTCCACTCACCCCCTTGGTCTCATCAATAGCAGTTTTGTAATTATCTGAGCTGCAGAGACTCTAGACCAAGACACCAGGCTGGGGAAGCAGGCACAGAGGCATAGATGTTCAAGCTCAGGACCAGGGCCAGCCCCAGGCAGCTTGGCTGTAAGGGAGTGTCACAGCGTGCTCTTGGGATACCCGAAAGGTATTTTTTGGAACTGGCATCAAACTCTTCGTGGAGCCTCGTGAGTCATTTTTCACTTGATCTATGGATACTTTTTGTCCGGGAATGGGGTTGCCATACAGTTTACATTTCATATTGCAATTAAGAAATTAACTTGTAATTAGGAGATAGAGTAATATGATGTGGAGCAAACCAAAGCAAAAACACTGAGTCATCAAAATACTTATTACTTTTGTTTTAAATAAAGATTAAAGCTATAAGCCCCCATGCATTTCTGAAAATTTCCAAAGTAACCCAGAAAGCCCAAGAAACCTAAAAGAATCACACTAGTAGTTGGAGTAGTTAGATGCAAAGAAGACACATTCCAGAACATTCCCCAGGAAGTTACTTGATCCTTATACGTATCCTGGTTAAGCTGACTGGTGTGCATGACTCCTTGCAGCCCACAAATGTCCTGCAACTTGGAAGAGATTAGTGTGATCATAGGAATCAGGTAGAACAAACTTTCAGGGTTTAAGTTAAATCCTATATTGGCAGACAGCCTTAAAATTCTGAGTGACATTTATTATAGATGTTGCAATGCTTAAGGGACCAGCAGAATTCTCTAAGTAAGTGAATCTAAAATAGATGATATCCAAGTTTATAAATTAAGAAAGACTATTCGGGAAAGATGTAACAAGTTGTTTTGCATTTTTTCCCGCATACAATCTTAACATCATATTAGTACTTCTAAAGAGACAAAGTCCAAAAACAAAATAAATATCCAAACAAATACACTCAAAACACATATTAAAATTTAATTATATTCATAGGACAAGAAGACAGATGATTCTCAAAAGACAAACAATTAAAGTTTAATTTAAATCTTGTCCAAGATTTCGATCTTGTTTTAAATTTTAAACAACTTTAAATTTGGTTTTAAGTCAAATATAAAATAGACTAGGATACATGTGGCAACCACGATACATGGATTATGTTTATCAAAAAGGAAAGAGATTCAGTTCAATCAAATAGCCTTTTCTTTGGTTACCATGAAGCCAAAGAATAGATTAAATAAAATACTTTTCTTTCAATTGCTTTGAATTTATAGACATTAAAAACAGGGATCTGAGGAAAGTGTTTTATGAAATCAGTACATTATGCTCTTTCTGAAATGTTGACTGATAGATTCATAGCTAAGTGCCTGGACTTCTCCAATCATCTGTCTCTCTTGCTATGCTACATTGTTCAAATTATTCAAAACCAGTTTCCCCAGCCCAAAGTGTTCATTGACAACTGCCTGATAAATTTAGATTTCAAAATCCCAACCAAACCTTAATTGACCAACTAAACCAGACGAGATTTATTCTGAAGTATGTTAAGTATTTTGTTCTTAAATACCCAAGGAGACAGGGTTTAGGTTTTTTGTTGTTGTTATGAAGCTTGATTTTCGTGGATCTTGTTGTTACTGCTGCTGCTGCTGCTATTGTTGTTTAATGAACAAATTTCTTTTCTAACTCATAACTGCCTTGTACAGTGACCATAATTCATCTTAAACCAAAACTAGAGTAGTGAACAAAAAATATCACAAGTGTGAAAAGTTATGAGTAAGCAAGGCATGTGGTTTCTAGCCGTTAATGCCAAGGTTTCTGCTATCAGTGGCTTCAATCATGCAAGAAAACAAAACAGTGAAGGTTTTCTCACACAGGTTTAAAGCAGCTTCCAGGAAGAGGAAAAAGAAAAAAATTCCCTTCTCATCTAGAACTTTAGCCAAAGCAAGGAGTTTGATTCTGGGGGATAATTTTCCTCCCCTGAGTGACTGGAACAGAATCCTGTCTTTTACTTGAGCATCTTACAGAAGGAAAAAAATGGGGAATTATATAGGTAGTGACAAATGGGCATCTCTGAACATCTTTTCCTAGGAAAGCTCTGATCGGCCATGCCCCGTTTACAGAGCAGTGATCGGCAGGAACTTCTGGACTCCCTCTCAGCCAGCTATAACCAACTGATTTGGGCATCACTGCATTGCCAGGAGCCTCACAGCTGACACTGAAACCCAGACCGAGGGTGAAGCATTAGAAATATCATTCATTTTCTGTATATATATACATTACCAAACTCTGTCTTATTTATAGGCCATAAAAGATAAAGCATCTAGAATTCATTTCATACCAAGACAACAAAACTTATAGTTACAAATACTAAAAGCCATATTCACAGGAGAAATTAACAATGAAAATCAGAAATGAAGCTATGAGTGGAAATATAGCCACAGCACCATTTACAGGTCGATTGTCTCTCCTGATTCAGGTTCAAGCAAGGCTCTTTCTTTAGCAATCATGTGAAGATAGCCTGGGACTCCTATTCTCCATGGACACAAAATTTATTGCAATTCAGAAACTTCAATGAAGCACAGTGTGAAAAAATCATTACTACCTTTTTCAGAGCTTCACTATTTTCAGTTTTAAGGAGAGAGAAAGATGAATACAAAGTAGCACATAGATAATAGTTCGAGGTAAGACATGAAAGAAGAGAAAGCCAGTAGGGGACCCAATTACTAAGACCAACATTCCACAGCTTATCTTAGAATAAAATAAGAGGAAATGAGCTTAAACTGGTTTTACATCTACCTGTACCTTTGCAGAATGGTAGTTTTTTCCTCTGATTAAAGATTCAGGGGAAACTGTACAATAGCCAGACTCTTACAAAACAGTAAGTATTCACCTAATAGCAGAGTGATATACCACTTCACTTCAGTCAACCCCTTCTGCCCATGAAATGGAGATGACACCTTGCAGTGGCTGTAACACCACCAACCTCGGAGCTGTGGAAATAGTTTTGCAGACCTTTTCTCATCCTTGGTTCTTTAATTGACATAATGCAAAGCATGAGCAGCTACCCAAATCCTCCCACCCAAGAGCTTATATATTTAAACTAAACTAACATGCACATAGATATATAGCTTAGCCTCAGCTGTCTAAATGATTGATTAATAACTCATAGAAAACTGAAACTCCTATGTAGTTGTTCTATTCTGTGCGCTTCCCTCCCTAACTCTTAGTAACTTCTAAAACTAGAAGTCAAACTACTGCCTTTCATTTCTGCTCATCTTGGAAACAGCTATTCTTTTATGTAAATGCTGGCAAGCCCAGGCCACTAACAAGAGGCAGGGAGCTGTAGACTGTAGTATTTGGCCCCAGAAGAGATGAGATAATCACTACTGTTAAATTCCCATGAAGCTATAATCATCTCATGAAATAATTTAATTACATTTTCAGGAGTTCAGCCTCTTTCCAAACCATCTGTTTTCGTCATGAGAAATGGAACAAATGTTGCTTGTCTGGTGAAGGATTTCTATCCCAAAAATGTAAATATAAATCTCAGGTCATCTAAGAAGATAATCGAATTTGACCCCGCTGTCGTCATCTCTCCCAGTGGGAAGTACAGTGCTGTCAAGCTTGGGAAGTATGAAGATTCAAATTCTGTAACATGTTCAGTTCAACTCAATAATGAAATTGTGAACTCCACTGACCTTGAAGTGAAGACAGATTCATCTGGTAGGTATCTGACTTCAAGGGACAGGAGAGGAAGAAAGATTTGAGGAAGGAAATTTGAGGGAAAAAGAAGATAGAAATGTGAACTCTAGGTAGATCATTCTAAGTTTACCATCCTGCTGGAAAAAAGGGACCTAATCATTAACTGGAAAGGAAATAGCCCCCTCCCTTAGATATAATGATTCTAAGATAAAACCCATTTTATTTCATACCCATTTTTTCCTGTTCATCAGCTACTGTCTCTTTCATACAAATGACCATCCTACTTCTAGCATCTGCCATTGAAAAATCTATGTGTGGTCCAGTCTAAAAGAAAGGACAGCTCGCTCAATGATGGGGTTAACAACCCTAGTCCTGGGGCTGAGGATGTAGCTCATAGGCACCATTCCTACCTGGAAAGCACAAATTCTTGAGTTCAGGCCTTGGTATGACAAAAAAAAAAGAATCCTCATTCTACCTACATGTTATAACATAATGGACATCGGTTTCATGGTGCCCACAAAGTCCAGAACAGAAAGCATGTTAGTTGTATAGACAGCTATACAACCCTAAGTTATATCCTTTGGGCATCAGTTCACATACCTAGGGTCTCCTCCAATTTTATACCCTAAAATCCTGAATCTCCTGGTTGTTAACATGGTCCTGACCACTGCTGTTTGTTTCAGATGTTCTAATGCAAGAAGAACCTAAAAACGAGATGCAAGAAGAACCTAAAAACAAGATGAAAGAAGAACCTAAAAACAAGACACAAACTGGGAAGAGTTGCCATGAATCCAAAGGTTAGTTCAAAGCAATGGGTGAAGTTCAGAAGTGAGAGTTTAAGTTATAACCTGAGACTAAAAAGAACCAGATTTAAAAAGAAAACAGAAACCATACTAAGTGCAGTTGGTCTCCTTCAGCCCCTGACTGTCCCAGCTGGCTGCAAGCATGTGTTTCTATGGGCCAGAGATTTAGCACAAGTGGTACTGGGCCCAGCTTGGAAGTACAAGGGCTTGAGTTTGATCCCCAGTACCGAAAAAAAAAATCATGTGTTTCTAAAGCTCGTTCACCAGGGGCAAGCAGCACCCCAGGGTCTCCAAATGCTACATGGAACAAAGCTGGGTGTGCCAAGAGAAGCCTGGTGATCTGGGCCAGGTGATCGGGTGGTGAGCTCAATTTCTAGACAGGAATTTGATCGCTCCCTGAAATCACCATTTTCACTCTTGTTCAGCTGTAGTCTTCTCCCCGAAGATGAACATGATGTCTCTCACAGTTCTGGGGCTGAGAATGGTGTTTGTCAAGAGTGTTGCCATCAACTTTGTCCTGACTGCCAAGTTATTTTTCTTTTAAGGTAAGAAATCGTTCCTGCTTAGTCCTACATCTACCCAAACTATGCTGTGCATGAAGAAAAGAGGGTTAGAGATGGTAAGAAACCAAAAAGAATTTAGAAAAGAAAAAAAATGGAGACATATTTAGAATAATAAAATGGGCTATCTCAGACATAACATCCCACATCCTGTCATGCTTCTATTTTAAGCCAGATACAGAATTCATTATGTATGATAAGGTACTCTCTTTCTAATATACGAGGCAATAATCATCACCTCCAGCCCAAGGACAAAAACCAAAACTAAAGAAGAATTAGTCTTCTTTAATGGTTCTTTTGTTTATGTGTCCAAGAGACTGTGGGTTATTGGCAAAATTTTAAATAAAGCTTTGAATAGTTAGGGAATGCAGAACCCATCTTTGCCCAAATAAAGGGAATGCCAGATCCCATTCCTTAGTCATAGATCCTGATGAATGGACAAGCCTGGCCTTGGGTGAACATTAGTAATCAACAACCCACAGCTACTCATACAGGACAGAGACATTAGTTATTTTCCATTACTTGCATTCCATTTTCAGAAAATTTTTAAAGGAGATTTAAACCAGAGCCTATGAAGCTCCCCCTCTTATTCCCTTTCAAATGCTCCTAAATGCCCATCCATTCCAGCTCTTATTCTAAGAACAACTCTACAATCAAATACTGGACTGGTCAAATGAAGCTATAAACCTACCCAGTCATTCTCAAATGAGTGTCCAGCTCCATCTGCCACTTTAATAACAGTCCCAGGAACACAGGAAGAGTTTGTACAAACTGTACCAAGCAAGGGATGAGAGATTCATGTTTTAGTCTTTTCTTCATCACTAGCTCACTATGCTACCTTGGCCAGATGGCTTCTCTTCTTCAGGCTGAATTTAAGAATGACCACAGGAGAGTAAACGGGTTTCATGACAGTGCCAATATTGGTAGACTCTGCTGACAGCTGAATTACTCCTTTATGTACAAGAGACAGGTGCCACAATTGATTTGTGAAATCTGCAATGGTACAGTACAGTAGCTACTGACCATCCCACGTAAAGTCAACCCTACAACCCCTTCTAGTCTTTGAGTCTATGATTTTCAAACAACTTTCTTCCATTTGCAGGCTGACTGGCATGAGAATGCTATGCTCACTGATGGAAACTGAAAGCTTAAAAGATGCTGTCTGCTAGGCTTCTGACCTCTTGGTGATTCAAGTGGACCTGTCACCCTCTTATTTAAATGGCTGCTAACTAAATAAGTTTCCCTCTGAAGGCAGAAAACCCAGCTCATCCTCCAGTCTGGTAGAAAAACCATGAGGAGGGTCCTAAGTACTTTATACGCTGCTTTATAAAAGGATGGATGGACATAAAAATATAGGGACCATTTTATTTTCTCCTGTGTTGGTGGTACAGGGGTAAGCATAGATGCCTTCCATTTTATATTCTTCCTACACCAATACACATTGAAAATATAATGTCTCATTCTTTTCCACTTTGCTTCTTTCCAAAAGCAGAAAGTGGGAAGTAGCAGGCAGCCCCACTCTAATGTCTATGAGGACAGGCAGCTTTAAGAGAAGAGCAGGCAGGCATCCTTTCACCTGTACAAGAAGCATTCTGCACCACCCAGCATAAGATGCACCGGGCAGCCACCCTCAACCTCCTCTCCTGTGGCTTGTCCTACCTCTACATCCATTCCTCAGCCACAGTAGAGATGTTAAATAGCAGCATGGGGGAGAAGGACAATTTCAGCACACTCTGCTTTTCCTAGTACTTCACGAAATTACCTATGACAGCCCTAATACTCTGCAAGCAGGCAATTGAGTTTCTCAAATCTCATCTGAACACTGCCCCTTCTATTAGCAAAGATCAGAGTAAAATACAGAGGAAAGGCACCGGGTTCTGTTAGCTAACTTGACATGCATGAACTGACTCTGAGTCCCAGACCCTGTACTGAGGTGCAAAGATGAGTAGGACATGAGTCCTGCTTTCTCTACGGAAGCATTTTTAGAGGAAGGGAGAGAAATGAGTCTTCCATCTTTCTCCATAAAAACATTATCTCTATTGTCTTTTGCCCACCAGTCTGCACACAGGGAGTTACAGATCCCTGGATCATTAGAGATTCGTCCGCCTGAGTCTATGATGTTGATGGGTTTTGGCCTCTTTCTCAGCCCTTTTCTCTGTTGCATATATTAAACTATACCATGTGCGCCTTGCCTCTGGCTTTACTCATTGCAGATCACCATGGGGGGAAAATCAGCCTGGGAACTCGTATTAGCCAGCTGAAAGCCAAACTGAGCTTATAGGTCACACCGCGGCTTCCTGGGGCCCAAGCCTGAGGCTCCCACCTGGGGGACACAGCACTGGTTTCCTGCTGCTGCGGCTGCTGCTGCTGCTGCTGTTGCTGCTGAGGCTGCTACTGTTACAGCAGCTCAGTGCACTTAGAGCTTGTGACTCCTGCCTCGGCAAGGCCACAGCTCCTCCCAGGTGCCCCTGGTTGGGCCGCAGAGCCCTAGCAACCCCACACTGTGGTTTCCTTAGCTCCCATGGGGCGACAAGCAGGGAGTTATGGCATTACAAGTGAGAAAGCGACTACCACAAACTCCCTTGCCACCACTGACTCCAAACTCCCACAAGGCATCTTCACAGCCCAGTGAAATAAGCCAGTACCTCCATGAGCGAATGCTCAGTTTAGGAGACTCTGTGTGGGTAAGCCAGGTCCACCCATGGGAAAACAATTCCATGCAAGTTCATCTTATGTGTGTAAAGAATGCCTGTTTCCAAAATACTGTTTTCTGTTCCCTTTTGTATATCAGAATATTTCTTTGAAATTGCTAGGAAAGAAAAGGTTTTCATTTTCAAGTGATAAAATTGTCCCCCTCAAAAAATACGCACCTTGTCTAAAATTATTCATTAAAGCAGGAAGATTGCTAGAAACAGAATCAAGGCCTCAAGAGTCTTGCACCAGAGTTCCTGCTCCAAGAGGGCACTACATCTTCAAATAAAGACAGTGCCGATTGGCCAGACTGAATTTCAGGACTGTCCTGGAGTCAGCAGCAAATGAGCTCCCTTCAGCCTCCGTGGACCTCAGAGAGAGGACTGTTAACTTCTTCCGCCAAAAGGAGCCTCTAGAAAAGATTTAAGGCAGGAGCCGGGGCGATTGGCTTCCTTCCAATCTGAGGCCATTACACATGCTGTGTGACGCACTCGGGAAGTGGCAGTGGCTCCCTCATGCCACGGTCTTTCCATTGCTCCATATGGCGGCTCTCCAACCACAGTTTCGGGAGGGGGAGTCACTGGGGACTGAGCGCTGGTTCTTTGCACAGAGCTACATCCCCAGCTTTTTACTGTTTTGAGACAAGTTCTCACTAAGTCACTAAATTCCCCAGGCTGGACTCAGACATGGAATCCTCCTGCCTGCACAACGCTGTGGTTACAGGTGACACCACCAGGCCCAACTACGACGTGGGTCTTGGTATCCAGATAAACTGCCCCAAGAACCACCTGTGGATGAAATCTCCTGGAGACAGCAGCCAGCAGAGCTGTGAAGGCCAGCACCAGAGCCCTGGCTCCATCCTAAGCGGCCACAGGACTCTGAGTCTGTCCGTTACTGCTCTGGGCCTCCGTGTACTTTCTGTGAAACAATGTCAGTGTGTCTTCTGTTTCCAAGACTGTGTCTAATACCTCTAATAGTCTGTTAGAACAGAGAAGTCCGTAGAAACAGAAGGGACCAAGATACATCTATTTCACGACCACTCAGTTGGTTTTCGCTGCAGGAAACGACCCCCTGTGGTGACACTACTGCACTAATTTTGTATCCAGTTTGATCTGATAAATGAGAACAGGCCAATTCACAAGACCAAATAATTGATGATAGCCAATAATGGGCTAGTAAAGACCCTGCCAATGGCCACTCCTACAACTAGCCCTTCGCCTGCACCGTTCTGACACCTCATGGCTCACACAGCACAGACAGACTCGGGCACACAAAGACAATACTCGCTCAGCCCTGCATCCCTCCCCTGCCAGCCACAAGGCACTTGGGTGGCAAGAGCCTTCTGGGTCAGAAGTGGAACATATTCTGCCCTCAGGACACTCTCCCTGCTTTTCATTACTCAGGAGTCACTTCAGGGCACGTCTAAGGCCAGCCAGCCCAGGCCCAGGACATCCCTTCCCCTGGGAGGTGGCTCTGCTCAGCTGTGCCAGGGGTTTGTGTGCAGACTTCCCGAGCACCTGCTTCACCGTGGAGCACAGTAGTAAGTGCCACCGTCTCCAGTCCTCACGGAAGAGATGACCAAGTGGAAGGTTTTAAGGGTCTGACTATGCAACACGGAAAATCGACCTTGAGCCAAATCTGCCTAGTGAGATCTGCTGTTATCCTTGTAAAGGATGTACTGCAAGGGCTGCTCTGGCACCGCACGGTACCAGTATAAATCTGGATTTGAGTCTCCAGTACTGTAAGCGCATGACAACATTGTGTTACGGCCACTTGCTACCTTCTGGTCCGGGGGACTCTGGGTCAATTTGTCACACAACGTGCCCTTATCTGTGAAGAGAAAAAAGAAAATAGTGAATTCTATATCCCCACAGGGCTGAGGGCAGCACTGCCCAGCACAGAGGAACTCAGAGGGAGAGAAAAGTAAGAAAATGAAAGTGTAAATGCGGACCGAAACATGTAATAGATATTGTGAAGTAGGAAGAAATGTTCAAAGGGGAAGGGGATGGGGGGTGAGAAAGAAGAAAAAAACAGAAACAAAACTTTTGTAAATAGGGAGAGGTGAGGGGGTGAAGGGAGTGAAGGGAAATGAGGGAAAATTAAGAACCAAGATACACCATGGATAGGTACAAATTCCCAATGATGGATGTGATCATAATGTAATTTATCTGAAATGTACCCATAAATCAAATGAATAACTTAAAAAAAGTTTTAAAGAAAAGGGCGAAATGTGAAAGTTTAAAGCAAAGAATGACTAAAAATTAAGTGTGCAAGAGAAAGAGACCCAATCCTCAAAATCTGAGAAAGAGAAACAGGGCATGGATAGAGGAATGGGATACAGAACAAGAAAAGGTCAACAAACGCATCCACTCACAGGAAAACAAAAGGCTAAAAGCCAGGATAAGAATCATCTTCTTTTTGTATCAAGACAGAAGACATAGAATAAAACAGGGTTTTTGAACTCTCTGAGGCCATCTAATGGCTTATGACAGGAAGGAGACAAGTGGGAAAGGAGGGGAAACAGCCAGCCCAGCAGTCACATGACTGCCTTAGCTGTAACTCTTGCACAAAAGTCTCCACCAAGGGAGTTTCCGGTTATGGTGGTGTTGGTCTGTCTTGAATTAATACTTTGACAATGAAAATGAATTAATTCTGAAAAGAAAAATGGAGAAAGGATGTAAAGAAAGGATGAAAGAAGAAGGGAGGGAGGGAGAGAGAAAGCCTGGATATCCTATTATGTGAATAAATGTCTCTGTCACAGGCCAGGGTACCCACTCACAATCACACTGTAGTAGTCCTGTATCACAGCACTTAGCATGGCCACGTGCACTTTGTAGATCTCGATAAATACAGTAATGACTAACTTTGAAGTACCTAATAAATTGAATAAGTGAGTAAATTTCTATGTAAAGAGGAAGGGGAGAAGGTTGGACAAGACTGTTTCTAAACTCTGCCCTAACCCTGAAATCCAAGGTTTCAGATGCTCAAGGAGTGCCTTTCAGTAGCATGGCTCCCCATCTCCCATCAGGCCCCATACAGCACAACTTGGCTTCCACTGGGGGATTCTTCCCCAGAGCAAAGCCTACTGATGGGTGAACAGCCAAGAGAGTGTTACCAGCTTGCTGAGACAGTGCTCAGAGGGGTCATGTGTGTCTAGGGTGGCCAAAGTCCCCGAGCCAGCCCTTCTCAGCCTCACAGTATACAAAAATGATTTTCCACTATACAACATTTGAGAAGCATTGCTCTTCTGGAGAGCACTAAGTCACTCCCCAGGCCTGGGAATGTCAGTAAGAGTTCCTTTGTTTCCCTTTCCTCTACCTGCAATTCATAGTAGGATCTATCTGTTCAATCACAAAAAAAATTCTTTCTAGCCCATTACTTTTCCCATCTGCACTGCCACCACTGCCTATAAATACCATAGTCTCTTACAAGGACCACTGCAATAGCTTCCTAACCAGTCCCCCCTCTTCTGCTCTTGTCCCTGGAAAATCCATTGTCCAGATCTTCATAAAAGGTAGATCATGTGATGCTCTATAAATCTTCTACCTCCTCTCCCACCTCACCTACATCTGTTCTTTGTTCCCTTGCTCCCTCTCAGCTGCAGGTGCCTTCTTTAAAGAAATCGTCTAAATCCCTGGTCCCAGTTTCTCACAAGTCTCAGCTCAAACACAGTGGACACTCCAAGTGCTAACCCCCTCACCTATCATTGCCATCAATTACATGTCTGGTCACATTTCCCCTCGGGTCACCACTTGAATGAAGTCATTGGATTTATGCATCTGTTCCTTCTCCTTTTCAACTCACCCCCCAAGACACACACACATACACACACAAAAAAAAAAAAACATTACAGAAGCTTCAGAAAGTTAAAAGCTTTGTTCATCTTTTCACTGAACATCCCAATCTCTAGGCTGTATCTGCCAAATAATAGACAACCAATAAATATTTGTACAATAAAGGAAAGCAACTCTCTGCACTCAAAAATTCACCGCTGGCACAGACAAGATCGCCCTATTTCACAAATAAATACACAGGACAGCCAATTAAATGTACTCTTCAATAAAAAAACAAAATTTTAGACAAAATTTGAAATATGCCATATTTGTGGTATAGTTATACTACCTCATATATTCATTGTTTATCTGGAATTCAAATTTCATGGCTGCATGTAGTCTATCTGGCAAACCTGAGCATGGAGAACTCTGAAACCAAACGCCTCATGGGCGGGAGTCCTATTTAGAGCCCCTAGATAGGGAAGAGGAAAACTCAGGACATAAGGGGCTCCCCAACTTGAGCAGAGGCTGCTAGTTGGTGGGTCCATTCCAAAGAATCTGCAGACAGAGCTTCCAGGTCTCCCACAAGATGGACCCTGGTCAGTCCCGAGCCAGGCTTGCTATTTATACCAGGCAGAGAGCTCCCTTTCTTATTGGGACAGGCAGACTTCTCAAGGTGAGCTGCTATTCCTCCTCTACCTTCCCAACCTCCATTATCTCTGATACACCCAAAAGCAGAGACTTGGACTTCATTCATCCTCACCCAGGGGGGCACCTTATTCTTTGTACAAGGATTCAGAAACTGAGCACTACTTGAAATGGCAAAATTAAAATTTCATCTGCCCCAGTGTCCTTGAACGGCCTCAGACAGCCATGCAAGGTCATGGCTGGATGCACTTCTAGAGCCAACCTTCCTGGTTTATATCCCTCTGGTATCAACTTGCTATGTGACCTTAAATGTGACCAAACCCTACCCAGCCTCAATTTCTCCATCTATAAAAGTACAGATAATAATAATAGCCTTTTCACAGGACTAATGAAAATAAAATGAAATAGCACATGCAATACAGCCAGCATACAAATGACCCATGAATATTGGTATTGCTTTTGCTATTATCATTTTTATTAAATAGACAGATGAATATAGTTCAAGCAAGCATTATTCTCATCAAAGCTATTCAGAAAAAAGATGCTGAGTAAATCTAAAAAAATGAAGTTGTGAAATCTGGCAAGAGACATGTTGTACCAGTCAATGGTAAAAATAAAAAAGGAAAGAGAAAGAGAGAGAGAGAGAGAAGGAAGGAAGGAAGGAAGGAAGGAAGGAAGGAAGGAAGGAAGGGAGGGAGGGAGGGAGGGAGGGGAAACTTCTCATCTTTAATTTGCTCTCAATGCTGCAAGAACATTGTGATAAATGGACTGCTCTCTACAGCCAGCGTGGCTGTTCTGGAGCCAGGTGCCCTCAGGACCATCACCTACTAAGAAGCAGGACTGCCTTTCATTAGCCCAAATCACCATTCAAGAGAGGCCTGAGGGTGGAGCCTAAGGAGTTGCTGATCAGAACTGTCCTTACTGGGAAGGCAAGGGAACAGGAAAAAATGAGAATCAAGATGTGTCAGGTAGTGGCACAAACTCTCAATGTTGAATGTGATCATAATGTATATATAAAATGTACCCAAAAATCAATTTAAAAAAAAAACTATCCTTACTCCACAGTCTGGGCGTGAATCACTCTCATTCAATGGAAGGACATTTCTCCCAGCATTCTTTGAGGTGAGTAGCTTTGTTTTTTACCTTGCAGCGCCCTCTGCTGCTCTAATGCTTTCACCCCCCCAAAACAGGTCATACTAAAGGCTGACAGAAAATAGGTCAGGAAAAGAAAACACTTTTGTTCACAATTTAAGTCAAAGCTGTTCTTCTGTCTCCATTCCTCCATCAACCTGCCACTGGCAGCTGCTTCTCTGCTGGATTATAGGGCCCTTTCCCTCCCAGTCATCCCAAGAGGACAATCTTGAAGGATGTGAGATAGCACCCTGAGAGGACAGTGGATATCTTCATCTACAAAATGGCTTCTTTAATAGTTGAGGACATAAAGGAATTTAGCTGGATCTCTTATGAAAGAATAGAAACGTGTGATTAAAAGAAAATCTTATGAAGTTGTGCATGTGTGATAACGGGTCAGTGCTCCAAGGATACAGTTTCTGCATCACCTCCCTCCTGTGCCATCTTCCACTGCAAGATCCTTGGGACCGAGCTGGGCTGATGGGCGGCAAGAACAATATCAAGGAAGGACAAGAGCCAGCAGACATCTTCCAATCCAGGTAGAGGCAACACAGTCTTTGCCAGGGCCTCAGCTTTGGGGAGAGAGCTTTCCGAAGTGGGAATAGGAGGATAAGAACATTACTCTTTTTCTGTGTGACCTCTACAAAGCCAGGGTTTGAATAAAAGCTGTGAGGAAGAAGGGCTTTCTATGGTGCCTCTGTGAGACCTCTAAAGCAGCATGTGGAAAGAAGAATCTTGGTCCAGCCAGGTTAGTGATGGGGCTGTGTCGACCTAGGCCACCTTCTGCCAACCAGATTCCCTAGCCATCCACAGGGTCTCCTCCCCAGTTGGTTTCCAGTTCGGAGAGGGCAGCAGGTGGCCTCTCAGTTACCAAGAGCTGCCCTCAGTAGTGGCTCTCTGGAGCACAGTGCTCAGGAGTCTGAGCTTCCTTCTGCACTGAAAAAAAGAAGGATGTGTCTGTCAGCAGCATCCACCAGGACACAGGGCACAGGGGACAGGGCCACACATTTTGTATTTGCCATCGCTGCTCTTGATGTCACTCCCCATAATGAGCCCTGCAGAGAGAGTAATCACAGCCAACTCTCTGTTGGATTATCCTTTTGGTAAAGGGAAAATTTTTCAATCTCTCTCTGTTCCTTGGCTTCCTTGGGATCTCATGGACCATTTCCATTGCTATCAATTGCTGTTGCCTGCAGCCTTCCAACTATAATTTTTAAAATCAGTGAGGAAGTTCTATCTCTCTCTAAAATCATAAGATATGTGCCACACCCTCCTTTATATGCCTTATCCACTGTTTAAAGAGAAGAGTCATACCTGGGCCAGCCAATGGCCCCAGGGACAATGTCTCCCAGGGAAGCTCTTGTCCTGAGGCACAGAAAAGGGACGGGGAGAAGGCAGAGCTGGGGCTCAAGTGTCCCGTATTCTCTCCTCTGCCTCTTCCTTCCTACATGAGCGTGAGCAAACTCACCTCCCAGAGATTCAGCATCAACCCCTAAGTTCCCTTCCAGGTCTCACATCCCATCATGCTGAGGTATAAAGCAGCAGGACCAACCTGAGAGTTACTAGTTTGTTGTTTGCACTCTCTGGTGCCTGGCAAGAGGCAGAGGGAAAACGTGTTTCTTCTTGGAGGGTGGGATCATTTCCTGGTTCAGTGTTCGTGATTCATCAGAGCCTAGGGCCCTGGGTCCAGATGCCAACTTGGAATCCATTTATTATTGCATCTGGAGGAGAGAGAAGTACGAAAAACAGCTCTTGGGGGAACCATCAATTTGGTGCCCCCAAAAAAGGGTCTGCATAGAGTGATAACATTTTGATATCTTATTTACCATCTTCATTGCTAAAATCCCCTCTACCCCCTCCTATCTGCTCCAAGAGAGAGAAGGGCAGCTTTTCCCCAGGGAAATGGGCACTCACTTGGGGAACAAGGGAATTTCTCTCCCTAGCAAGCCAAGAGCACAGTTGGTGCCACGTCCCTTTGAACCATGCTGACACCGATAATATTGTAAAGGTGCCCACTCCTGTGGGTGTGGGATTAATAGTAAGCTGACATTTGGAGCTACAACTAGAGAAATCATGAAACTCAGCAAGTAATATCTGGCAAAATTACTTTCTTTCCAACTGAAAATTGTCAGAAAGATTTAATCATTCCTTAAGGAATAGGAACAAAATATGAATGTTAACACAAATCAAGTTAACAAATATTTATTAAGGGAATACAGCTTTTCCCAGTGATCATCTGGATCCATTTCTGAGGAGACATTGTCATTGCCTGAAGGGAGTAGGGTTTTTGTCGGTGGGCCGGAGACCGTGGATGAATGGCAGATTTAGCCTCGGGAAAATTTTAGCAGATTTAGCCTGCTCAGGACACAATGAGCACTGCCCTGAGTAACTATTTTAGCTTCAAAAAACTGTGCACAGTAACTTGGAGAACCTAAAACACAGGTCACCAAAATGACGAGATTGCCTTTAGCATGTATTTCATCACCTAATAGGGAGGTTTAACTTCCCACTTGCAAATTTTTCAAACAGGTATGTAAAGTCTATAGGGAGAGAGTATTTTAAAATAATGCTTCCAAAAAAAGAAGAATGTTTCTGAAATTAGGCTCCTGGCAGTCCACAAAGAAGTGGACATTTTGTCCTTCTAGAAATGAAAAGAGGAGCCTAGCATCTTCGTATACTGATGGTCCCGGGGTGGGGGCTCCTTCCTTGCTCTAGGACGAGACTAGCAATCAACACTGGTCAGTTGCCTTCTCATAATCTGTACAATTGCAAGGGCAGCAGGGAACAGCCAGGTAGATTTTTGAGAAGTGAAGTCATTGTCCCTGTGGAGCCAAAGAACTTTGGGCCACCTTGCCATGATTAGCCTTGCCTTCCTCACGGCCCGGATTAGGAGGAGCAGGACAACCACAAAGCACTGCTCAGGAAGCTGGTCTCTTCTTGCACTCCTGATCAGCCTAAAGGCAGAACTAGGTCTGAGTGGTGGAAACCTCAACCCAAGACAAGGAGAACCTGTGAGAAAGGCTCAGCACTGGTCGAAAAACACTGGTTTGCTGCACACAAAGTGTTGGTCAACCCCTGGCTGTATTATTAAAGATATACTTTTTTTTTTTTTGAGACAGGGTCTCGCTTTGTAGTTCAGGCTGGCCCTGAGCTCACTATGTAGCCCAGGCAAGCCTCGAACTCAGCAATCCTCCTGCCTCTGCCTCCCAAGTGCTGGGATGACAAGCGTGAGCCACCACACCCAGCAAAGATATACTTCTTTAAGGATTATCTTCACAGCTGCAGAGAGCAGAGCTGCACACTGTCCAACACTACCTACCCTCTGCTTGGGAAAGGGACTTGACCAGATAGCCCTCAGCACCTAAAACTGCGAATCAGAGTGTCAAAATATTCAGCCAGGAAACTGATTCCTTTACCCAGTGGGACAAGCTGTAAATATCAGATCACCTCTTCTGGGGTAAGCAAGAGTCTATACTTTATATAAAGGCAGCAGCTCCTGTGGGAAAGAGGGAAGTAGAAAGTTTACATCTGGAACAGGTGCTCAAGTGGCAGTGAAGCTTAGTAAGTACTATCTTTAAACCAAAGGTGTCAGTTTATTTGGTTTGGTTTTTTAATTATCTGGAGGATACTAAGAAAAAGACAGTTCTCCCTAAGGGTTTGGTTCTAAAATTCTCACTTCAAACTTCTAAAATGATCAAATGTGAAGGTAGACGGTAGGCTTTGAAAACTCTATTCCCTGATTTAAAAAGTAGAGACCTACTTTTCTTCTGTTTGCTTATTTATTTTGTTTAGGAAGCAGATCAGATGGGCCAGTGAGGAAAAAAAATTGCATAGTATTTTTTAATAAATTAGATCCAGAGAATCAAATAAAAGACTCCCAGCTCAGAAAGTCCTGAAAGTTCTCCTAACCTACCTCTTTAGTTTTGCAAATGAGAACAGTACTGCCAGAGAGGCTGTGAACTTGCTCAAGGTCATGAAGCTGAGGCTGACACCGAGGTCCAAGGTAAAATCAAGACAGATCATAGCTCTGACCAACCCACACCCAAGGGAGGGAAAATATTATACGCCTTGGCATGGTGACATTTTTCTTGCATCCCAAATATTCTTTATGTAATATTTAGTGAACTCAAAACAGAATTCCAAATTCCAAAGGCAGATAAATTATTCCATGCTTGTTGAAAGAAAAAGCTAGCTGAAATAGGAGCAATAATTGAATCTGATAACAAGGGAAGAGCACAGCCATCTGAAAACTGGGGCAAGGATGGAAAAAGCCTGAATGAAGGGGGTTACCCAACCTCAGACAAAGACTATAACTGTCCAACACTACCTATAAATTCTGGCAAAACTAATTTCTTCTGCAGCAAGAATTTATATTTTATGATAGACTGCATCAACTCTGAGATTGCCTTGGACCAAGGACTATGTATACACAATCGGTTTGCTGAGTCTTCTTGTATGTTGAAGTACATATCATATCTCTGTACATTTACCTCAGCCTGGAAGCCTTAGGATATACCTAAACAGAAGATACCATCACTTGTCCTTCTTCTGAACTTGGAGAAAAATTCTAGTCCTTGTGAGCTCTACAAAGATGGGCTCAGTAAGCTGACACTACCTGTTTTTGCAAAGACCCTCAACACAGTGTGCAGCAAACCAGTGCCTCTGTACTGACATTTGGGAGGGGAACAAAGCTCACGGTGAGTCTCGGTAAGTGGAAGAAAGCATTAAACCTTCTTCCTGAATGTAATTTTAAATCCTTTCTAAACCATCTAATGATGTGGCTTCTTGATCCATCTCTGCCAATATTCAAGTCCTGCCTAGCTGAAATGTGCTCTTTCCACACCCCGTGGAGCTGTAGCCAGGCTGGGCACAGCTTCTTCTGAATTCTCACAAGTCACTCGACCTCTATGCCAAATTTCTTGGCTTTTCTGTGCCCTCAAAACCATTGGTCAGTTAGAGAAAGAGAAGTTCCCAAACACTTCCAGAGTTTTAGATCATTGTGAAAAGAGGAATTCTGACAATGTGTTTATCTTCATGGGAGGAAAAGAATAAAGATTTACTTATTGCTTATTGCACATCAGACAGTATGCCTCAGACTTGACACCCGTTATCACCCTTAGCCCTTATACCAGTTCTGTGAGTTAATGCGATTGTCCTCATTTTACAGAAGAGAATTGTTTTGCAGTCTTAGAGAAGCAAAGGGAGTTTGGATAACTCACTCATATTGATGCAATAAAGTACAGGACCTGGAACTTAATTCACGGCCCTGAGATTCCAGAGCTAAATGCTTAAGGAGGAGATGGTGCTGGAGGGGAAAGTCATTAACACTTTGCTGTCTGTAGCTGTGAAGATAATCCTTAAAGAAGTATATTTTCAATAATACAGCCAGGGGTTGCCGAACAGGACCACCGCCGCCCAGTTACACATCTCTAATCCTTACAACAATGTCATCAAGCTGTTTCCAGTTCCCTCACTTTACAAATGAGGAAACTGAGGTGCAGCAAGTTAAAATATTGTCTCTGGGTTTCAAAGTTAAGAGTGTCGTACCCTAAAGCCTGAGTTCTCTGAAATAAACTGCAACAGCCAGCTGCCAGCTAAATTAACTAATTACTTAACTAATTATTAAGACAACAATCTACTGAGCTATTAGGAAAAAGGATGATTAATTTTTCCTGTGGTCCCTTTCCCTTTCCAGGAGTAACCATACAATTCTGTATTTGCATACTGTGATTCTGCCTTTGTCCCTCCCCTGGGAGGGAGGCAGAGTCCTGACTCCCACAGCTGGGTCAAAAAGTCTTGCCTGGCAGTATTTGTAAAGCAATCTGCGGGTGTGTAACTCAGGGGGATCTGAAAAGCTCACCTTTGGAAAGGGAACAAAACTGATAGTAAATCCACGTAAGTCTGAAGAACTAATACCTCCTTATTCCTACCTAGAACCCTGATTTCCAAACTTTCATTTCTGTTTAATAACACAAGTCCAAACTACAGCGATCTCATTAGTGGACTAATTCAAATAACTGCTAATGTATTCCTATTTCACACAGAACACAGCTGTTTACTCCCATCTGTGGCTTTATATAGGAGGTAAGAGTGACAGTACAGGGTTGAACTGGGAAGTCAGAGTGTTAGAACCAGTTGTTCTTGTTGTTATTGTCGTCGTTGCTGTTGCTGCTGCTGCTGCTGCGGCTGCTGCTGCTATTGCTGCTATTGTCATAATTGGTGGCATTTTCCATGAGACTGAGACAAAAATCAATTAAATATCTGAGCCTCCGTTGTCCTTTTCTGTGAAATGGGACAGCCAATTCCTGCTCTTCTTTTGTCAAAGCAGGCAGTTGTGAGACATGCTGGCACATTCCCAACAAAATGATAATACTTTCAAGGAAAAAGGAAGGTCCCAGATTGTCCATAGGCCCTGCCGCCAGCCTCTTATTACAAAAAGCTGGGTTTAACAGAGACTTCTTGTATAACAAGGAAACATTTAAGAAGAACCAAGGGGAGTTTGACCACCTAGGTTTTTGTAGAGTGGCACATCACTGTGTGACGCTGGGGCCAATAGTAAACTGGCATTTGGAAAAGGAACGATTCTGACCATTAGACCAGGTATGTTTTAATGAAGATCATTTGTTTCTAAATGGAAGCCACCAGCCTTGGATATTCAGTGAAAGACAACTGAGTTGTGCAGCTCTAGCGGCTTTTTACCAGGGGTCTTCCTGGTGACGGGGATCCTGTGGGCAGCCTCAGATGGGAGTTCCTTCAGGACTGTCTCTGGGACCTTTAAGGACTGTGTTTGGGAAAGTTAAGTTTGTTGTGTTAATGTGGGAAGTGTGTAACTGACAGATGACTGGAATTGAAGACTGAGTGTGCAGGAGCAGAAAACACTTAGACGGGAGAGAGGACGAGCAGATGAGACTCAAGAGCTCAGCAGTGGCAGGAGGTATGCAATGAAGTCTGCTCTGAATGGCAGTGGTGAGATGTGACTGCTCATGTAAGCAGACACACAAGCAGCCTTATCACCCCTTTGTCCTCTGTGTGGGTGAGGTTAGAGAGGGGAATCATCTAAGCCCACTGCAGAAAATCTCAGACCCAGGCTAGTTAGGTAAAGCTATCCTTCAGTATTAATACTGATGGTAAATAGCTGCTTAGCGGAAAGGCAGGATTGAAATCAGATATTCAAGCTAGAGAGAGCATGAACTGGTACCTGCTGTGTTCCTAAGTGGGTCCTCATGGCACGTTTTCATTCCCGCCCGGGCTGAGCTGCATGCTCAGAGAAGCCCCTTTGTTACCCGCTCACTTCTGGGACCCTCACTGAAAACGTAACAACTAACCACCTGAACAGAGGAGAAACAGTCCCTAACCAACTTTAGCAACAAACCCTGTCTTCCTGCAGCCAAAGGGATACCTTCAGTTTTGCCTGGCCATTCTCAAAACAAACCTAACTTTGGTTAAGTTCAGTGTTGCTGAAATTGCACTTCATAAAGAAGTCTTTATTTTCTATGACAGCGGGAGCTTTTTCCACACAGGGATTTAACTTTTGCTCATATTCCCAAAAGATACCAACTAAATCTTCCCCCCTTTTGACCACATGATTATCTACTTTATAAGGGGAGAATCAACATGACCTTATAAGCATATGTTACCTCCATATGACCTTCCTAAAGTCCCTGGTGCCCATGACAGCATCAGATGTAAAAGCATTTCCATGATGACCTGCCTGAGCAGTGCCAACTCAGGCATAAGGAGCAGGTGAGAGCTGCTGTGATCCCAACTAGCATGGCTATTTAGAATCCTCCAGATAGTAGAAATGGTAACCAGAGAAAGCATCTGCAGTTTCACTTTATAATTCTCATCCTTCCCAAAGAATGGTTATAAATTCTTTCCCAAACATGTTATATCCAGCCTTCTTTTGGTTCCTTTATTCGTGATCTGTACAGAGATGAAATGTTGGTTGAGATTCAAAAAACATCCATGAGATTTACCTTAAGCTTTCCCTGTCAGAGAGATTCTAAGAGCTAAAGAGATGGGAATCTGACATTTGGGAACTAGATTAAAAAGAAAATCCAAATTAATCCCAAGGAGCAATGCTCAATAGATAGTTATTTAGATACAGCATGTCAACCCTGCAAGCCTCGTGCTCTGCTGACTGGACTGGCCCTGTCTTGGTGTTGCCTGGAAGAGCTGTAATGTGTTCATCCCAAACCTGTCTTGAACAGAGGGCAATGTCAGCCTCCAGCCCTGAAACCTCCTTGTGATTTGGTTTATTTCAATAGTTTATCATTACATACAATGTTCTGGGAGTAATAGAAAAGTACACTAGCAGCACCTGCAAATGGAAATGAAATGTAAATTTAGATTGTAAATATGTGACTGCAGTCAATAGATAGTAAGAAAAAAGATGAAGAGATTAGAAACTTACCCAGTTTCTCTAACCCTAAAGGGGATGTTTCTATAAATACTTTTAAACTATTGAAGAGGAGCTTGGAGAGGGAAGGAGGAGGACAGAGGCAAACAGATTTTCTCCTAATCCTCTTCACATCCAAAATTGGAAATTGTTTCTCAATCACATCATCCTGAACAGAAGGAAAAACTGTCAGGTTCAAGACTAAGGGGCATGCGGGTTGGCGTTTCTTGAAATTGATCTTGAGGACAAGTGCTGGCAGTGTGGGGGACAGGGGGGGGCGACTGGGCAGAAAAATCAATCCACGTGTAAGTGTGGAGGGACAAGAAAGTCTCAGGGGCAGGATTTCTCCTGGCTTTCCCACATTGCCTGTTAACCTTTGCTGCCTTAACCCGATGCGTTGAGTCCCAGAAGAGCAGACCCTAGGATTCAAACCAGAACCTTTCAGGAGGAAACCAGCTTAACTTTACTCAGGAGACCTAGCATATTCTGACTTTAAAGACTCTTTAATCCAGCTGTTTTAGGAAGAGCTCTGTAAAGGTGGAAAGAAAAGTGGAAAAAAAAAAAGGTGAAAATCTACAAAGGGAAAATAAAGATGTTAAATATTTGGCAAAGAAACTGAAAAACCTGACACATGTCTACAGTGGTAAAGGACTTTGTGAAGGACAAAATAAGCATCCCAAGGAGACGCTGCACACATTTTCCAACTCAGGAAGCCTCAGGCCGCTCTCCAAACTAGGCTTGAACAGCCAGCACAACAGACCAGGCTTTTCCTCAAAAGGGACTTAGGGCCTGGCTTGAGGTTTCTGTAAAGCTGTGTGCTGTGGTGTCACATGGGAAGAGGCACCCAGAGCCTGATGTTTGGGCGGGGAACCAGGCTGACCATCCTCCCACGTAAGTACAGAGGCTGAGGCTTCGCGCAGCCCCAGCAGGCTCCTTCCCAGGCTGTGCCCGGCAAGCTCCCCAGAAGGACACGTACTGTTCTGTGGGCTCCATCACGGAGAGGCAGACGGGGTGGGTGATGGAGAAGTGTCTCCTCTTCACCATCTCTTTCTCGCTCTCCTCCCTTTCTGCAGCCACTTTTCAGTAACCAGAGTCGAGTGAGTCAGTGTGAGCAATTTCAACAAGCACAGAAAGTGCAATAAAGTAGAAGCTATGTGAGTGCCAGCCAGGTAAGACGATTAGCAAAGAAGAAGAAGAAATGCGTTACCAAAATGAGAGTGGCAGCTTAGTCGTAAAAAGAACAATAAAGAATTTTAAATTTAATTTAATATTTTTAAAGTATAAATATATACATAAATACGTCAGGACTCAAATGACCTCCAGAAGGCAAGGTCTCACCTGCAACAGCTGCCCTCTGGACTTGCAGGCAAATAACATGTGAACCTGTGGTTTAGCACAGGGTTGAGACCAGGCCCTTCTGCAAAGGCTGCCCTGTCCCTGTTTTTGTAAAGCCTCGCGAGGCTGTGAGAATAGTGGAAGCAGCAGCTATACACTAACATTTGCAAAAGGAACTCTCTTAACAGTAAATCCAAGTAAGTGTGAAAGAATTGGATGGGGAGGGGTTCAAAGACTTGTTATTTAAATTGCTTCTTTCTCCAAAGCATCCTAGCTTAGCTTCCAAATCTAAGATTTGTATTAGGAGTATATGGTCCCCATCAGAGGGATTAGAACTCTACTGTCCAAAGACTAAATTACCTTCAGCCAAAAAACATTCCTATCATCCATCTTAAATGAAATTATTGGTGCAGGGAGGAAAATTGAATATAGGATCCTGAGGGATTCAGCTGAGGCCAGGAAATGTTTGCCAAAAAGATAGAAAGGAAATTGGCATATTGTGACTATGCAAATTCAGTAGACCAAACATAAATCTTCTCGATGTAGATACTAAAACTCACCCAGATTTATCTCCTGAAATAATGGGACCCTGTGATTTCATTAACTAATGCTAGAAATTCTACAGGGAGATTTCTTCCTTTTATCTTCATTTTATCTCTCTTATAGGAGCTGTTTTCATTCCCTAATCCAATAACTGCGGCCTCTATGGGTAGAAGTGTCTGGTTAAGTTACATAGAGCTGTTAGCTCCATTTTTTTTTCCTAGTTACCAAAATAATTGATTCAGCCTCCACTCTACCTAGTTCTCCCAAGAAGGGGCAATTCATCTGTCATCTGAGTCACGAGAATAGAGCGGTGCATTCCCTCCTTCACATGCACACCTGCCCTTCTCTCACGGTCAGGATGTGTGTACTGAAAAAGTTTAAGACATTATATATGAAAGGACAGAACTGTGGCTGTTCTCGGCGCTTCTTGAAAATCTAAGTTGCTGGTGGGCTTCTCAGAATAGTGCTTTAAATTAATGCGGAGAACACTGACTTGCTATGACATTCAGGGAAAGAGAACAATCTCCTTTTGACATAAGCTAAGTGCCCTGGATGCTGAATACAGGCCAGAAAGCCCAGCTTTATTTATTCAGCACCGCTTTCTACGATCAAGGGAAGATGTCACACCAGGAAAGGCATGTTGGGAAACAGAGCAGACAAAGTTCTTTTAATAACTGGTTGGGAAGGAGGGAGACAAGCGAATGAGTTGGTGCAGCTCGAGGGATGAATACAGCCAGCCCTGTGCCCAGGGCTTGGAATGTTCTGGACAGACCCTGCTGCAGAACACACAGAGTGGTTAGCTGTGCCATTCTCAAATGCAGAGTGCCTCACTCCACAGGGGCGAAATCAGCATGTCTGCGACAACAGAAACAATGAATAATACATGATGTTGTCAAATCCCGTGCATTCAGCAGTCTCTGAAGTCTTATCAAATTAAAGCTTCAAGGGGATTTGTGTGAACATTGCAGGAGATTCAAGGACTCAGTCGCTTTTCCCAGGGTAGCCAGGCAAGGTAGGGGACCAGAAAATCAGTTTTATCTTTGGTGTCTTGCTAGAAACAGAGTAGGGCAGGCACCTGGGTGGGCTTTCCAAAATGTAGACAGGGTGAAGAAGCTCTCAGCAATGGGCTGTCCCTTGGGAGGCCTGTGAGCTATAACAACCCCTTTGCTTTAAAATGCTGAATGGGCCGGAGAGTTTGACAGCCTAACCATGCAGAGCAAACATCTGTGAGGCAGGATACTTCCAGAGTTCCGGGCAGTAATTGTGTGCCAGATTTCCCATGCAGAGGACTGTTTGTACACAGGGGTCCAAGGCTGGAGTCCAAGAAGCCTGGGTCTAAATTCCATTTCCTTCTATCAGCAGAAGACAGAGATTATTGCCACAGTAACACTTTGGTACTATGTTTGAGGACTTCAGCTGAGGGCGGACACCTGGTTTTGCTTGCGTGCTTGGAGGCTAAAGTGTGTGGGGTCAGGGAAGGGTCTTTAGACAGAATAATGAGAATCAGTAAGGAAATGGGAAAGGTTATTTAAATGCCTTTCTTTAAAGTAGATGGGTGCTTCTTCTGAGCTAGATGTTAGCCTTTTTCTTTCATCCTTTTCGTAACAATAAGCAAGCTAAAGTTTTAACCTTTTGCTAATAAATAATTGCATGAAGAGATAAGTAGCATAAAATCAAAGAAGTGTAACAGTTTAAAAGTTGAATTCTATTAAAGAACTAAAATAATCTGGTGTTTCAGACTTTGGGGTAAGATTTGATCACAAGCAACACCACATAATGAGTCTACCCTAATTAGGCTCTTTGTACCTTTTGTGTCATCCTCCAGACATAGCCAAAGATTCCTATGGTTGTGACCATCAGCAATGGGAACTTTGGTCAAGGGATGAAATTTACAGCAACCCCAATTAAACGTGCAAGAAGCTGTCCCTTCAGGCCCTCACCTACATCCACCGCCATGGTCACTTGCTGTGTGAGGTCAGACACCACAGCTGAGATTGCTGGGTGACTAGATGTGTGAGTTTTCCTGAGAAAGAGGGGTTTCCCCAGAACAAGGTCTTTCTTTGCTAATCCCAAGGATAGTTATTTACCACAACAAGACTCAGATACAGACTTTCTGAGAACTGTTACCTATATCTCCCCAAGTTCAAGACTGACAGAAAAGCCACATAGTATGAAGGCTCCATTCAACAAGCCCAGCATTTGCTTTTCCTTTTGTATGCCAGGGCATGAGGGAAGCTCAAGAGCCAGTGTTTCATGAGGCTGAAGTCTACACCTCATCTAATTCTAGTCAGCCTCCAAAAGGCTGCACACTCTCCTGCTGTCTCCTTGTAATCAATTCATTGTCATCAGAAACGTGTGACACCTCGAAGGGAAGGAAGGACATGTCTTGAAAACTGATCAGAGAAATTGTCCTGAAAATGATGCTGTTAAATGGAAATGAGACCTTTAGAAAGAGAGCTGCTGAACATGAGAAATCAGTAAGCCTCAGGATAGAAACTGAAGGAAATAGAGAGAGGTAGGGGCAGGCCCCAGGGGACTGAAGGCCGGATATCCCAGGGCCAGATGTGGAAATGGTTCTATGACCTTCAGGGTAGAAACTAGGCTGATCATCCTGGCCCAGGTCCCATTGAGTGAATTTATTTTCCTCTTAAGTAAAATAAAAAGATGTCGGTGAGCCTCAGGGGTTCCTCTAAGGTTCTTGTAAAGGCCTGCATTACAGTGCCAAAGTGGTGGTACAAGCTATGGGAAGCTGATATTTGGACCTGGAACTACCTTGATTGTCCACCCAAGTAAGTGTAAGAGGACAGAAGCACATGGAAGATTCTGGGATTTCATCTTTGTTGCCAAGTTTTATGGCAACAGATATTGTCTGGGACCCAGACCTTGCTTGTAGATAATGAGAGTCACTTAAGATCTTTTCTCTTCTTTAGCCTCAACATGCAGAGGTTCCCTATTGGACTCTAAACCCAGTTCTCTCTCCTTGTTATGAGTACTGCTGTTTGACCTTCACCATGGCAAGGTACTATCTTTTCTGCTTTCAGGGCCTTCTCTGGAGGTGAGGCCCTAACTCGGGGTGGGGAAGTCACGCTTTCTGATTCTATTTTTTTTAGCACCATTCTTCCTTATATCAATCTTAAATTCTTTTTGGCACAGCTGAAGCCAGTTCCACTGGTATCACCCACAGTGGAGAGGGATAATTGGGAGCAGTTTAAATAGGTACATGATATTCAGTTCAGAATGGGTTTAAATGAAAGCAGAGAGGGGGAAACCAAAAACTGAATAGGAATCTAAGGCCTTATTTCAAATCCCTCTATGTTCCCTGCATGTCTCCTACTGCTTCTATAAATGCAAAACTACAAAAAGAAAGAGAGAAAGGATAGACAGAAATAAGCATCCACTGTGTCCATTTCCCATCACTGAATCCACAGGCAAGGATTACAATTAATTCCAAAGAGTTTCAGATACAAGGCTTAACACCTTCTTCCTCGTGGCGACTTGTATCCTCGCTGATAATTAGAGCAGATAGAAAGATTTGGCTTTGGTGTGTTTGTGGCTGCACCCCACTGGGAAGAGAGAGAAATGCAATATTTTTTAAGATTCGTAAAGTTCCTTCTGTCAGTCGTCACAAAACTCCCTACTGCAGGGAGACGTGTGACAGCTCTGAGAAGATGATATCTGATAAGGGGACGCTAGTGACACTGAAGCCAGCCAAGCCGAAGGGAGCCGAACTCACTGCAGCCCCACTTCAGGCCTTGTGGCTCTTCGCTGTAGGGGCCTTAAAGGAGCCCAATGGACACGAGCTAACAAGAGCCTGGAGCTTGGAGAATGTGGGTGCTTGGAAATGAGAAATGAAAGAGCAACAGAGATAGACAGGGAAAACAGTTAAAAAAAAAAAAAAAAACAGGAATATGTCTTTCACTGCAGCTTGGTAAGACTGAATGGGAAGAAGGTTTTCACAGAGAAGGGCGCCTGACCCCAGTTGCTGTGCAGGGCGCTCTGTTTCCCCCGACCTCCACCCAGGACAGGGTCCTCTCGCACAAAGGGGTGAGTCCAGGCGCTGGGTGTCCAGGGCAGCTGCTCTAGGGCAGGCAGAGCCGCCTGGGCAGGCAGCACAGTGCCGCTCCTGTGTACATGGAGGAAGTATCTGACATCGCTGCCTTTCTCTGCTCCTCTGAGTAGCAGCATAAATTCAAACCAGGTGGGTGTGGAACTAGAATGTGCCAGCACTGCTCTTAAACTGAAGTACCCACTGGCTGTGATATCTCAAACAGACGGACGCCTCTGAGTGAAGTCTGGTTCTAATGAGCAGGGCACGGGTTGGACCAATATTGCCCATTTTTTGTTGAGTTTCTCCAAGCACTGTAATGTGAGAGCCAAATCTGAGCGGTTGACATTTGAGCTCAGGAACCAATTGACTGAAATATGCCAACGGGGCCCAAAAGGCCAGAAGTGCCTTCGGAACTCAGCCATTGCTGTTAACTCTCAGGCAGTTGTCATTTCGGCAAAATGCATCCACTTAGAAAGGTCAGCTCTTCATTAGCCAGACAAATGAGAACAACACATTGACCAGAGATAAGGAGCGAGCAGCCCGTCCCGGCCTCTGAAAGCCTGGCATTTCCAGCCCTTTCATCACAGCGCACCAGTGACCACGCATCGTCTCAGAGCATGCAGATCGGTGGTGTCTGAGGACCTGGTGTCACCAAGCTAGAGCTTGGAGATGGAAATGAGACGCAGATGGGACTGGGGAGGAAGAGACGGGGCTCGGGGGTGCTTTTAAACCTGCAGCACGTCAGAAATCCCGATGATACCAAGGCAGAAAAGTACACATTCTTAACAAGCTTCCTGTTATCCCCAACAGAGTCTGGCCCAGTCATGCCTCCAGTTGACATGCCTTTTGAAGTAGCATCAAGAAAGACTAGGGTCTGTGCTCCTTAGGAATCACCTGTCAGTTATTGTAAAGGGTCGGGCTGCTGTGTGACATCCTCCTACAACAAGCTGGTCTTTGGGCCGGGGACAAGACTATCAGTCACTCCGAGTAAGTCTCTGTGGAGTGTGGCGGGGCTGGTACTTGGGTGCGCGCTCAGCTGGCAGAGTGGCTGTGGTCAGAAAGCAGAAGGAGAAGCGTATTCACTGCGCTCGGGAAGAAAATGTCAGACAATGGAAAACATAGGTCTAGTCTCTAAGAGGGGGCAGAGAAAGTATGGGATTTGAAAGTGGTCATTTAAAAAACAAGCCGTCTTCTGCCACCACATGGGGGACAAGGTGGGGAGGAGAGAATGGGCCAGGGACACGGACAGTGAGGTGTCGCACAGTGAGGCAGGACAGAAGGTGACAAGGTGGTCAGAGCCTTGGGCTGGGTTAATCGAGACCAATGAATTGTTCCAGAAGTTTCACAGAGAAATAAAAGCCTTCCCAGAGTCTACAGGATCCCTGATTAAAATGCATTTTGGGATCATATGATCATCTACAGAGAAATTAAGTCTTGAAAGAGAATTTTTTTAATGCCCAAACGTAAAGCAAATGGGCCTACACCTTTAATCAGACAGCGAGCAGCACAAGATGCATACATTAGCCTTGCTTTTAATCCTCTCTCAGAAGGCATGGTTCCCCGCTGCAGTGGTCACAGCTGCTGTGAGCCCGAGCTCTTTCCTACTAATACTCTTGCTCCCGTCCGCCCCCAGAGGGTGAGAAACGAGCTGTCTGCCCGCCGGGGCCTCTCGTGTGGCCCAGGTGTAAGCGCTGGCTCTCTTCCTCCTGTTTTTTGTTGAGCTTCCTATCACAGTGGAACGCTGCTAACCGGCTCTATTTTGGGACAGGAACAAGTTTGGCTGTCATTCCAAGTAAGTCAAAGAAAATTTTCCATCACCATTGTGTAAAACAAACCCTTTCAAGTGCAGAAAGAACAGTCAAAAGCCTACTGTACTGTTTCTCTCTGCTTGTAGGTATAACTTTATCTGCAGCACGGCACAGAAAGCCTCCTCTCCACCTCAACAATGATGTATGCCAATGCAGGTTTTAAATCCTCTGGCTGAAAATTCCTGCAGGGTGAGGGCCAGACAGGGCCGTTTGTAGCCATGGTCTCCCCTGGCTCCCTCCCCAACTCAGTGGAGAAGCTGGGCTCTGAGTGGCAGAAAGACAGCCGGAGGATGATTCTCAGTGTAGGTAAAAGGGAGCTAGAGGAGGGTAAAAGCCAAACATGGGACGATGTGGAAGGTTGAGAAGGATGCCAGGGGGTCCAGACTCATCCCTCAGGGATGCGCAGATACCACCTGGGGAGAGAAAAAGGATTCTGTACTCTCTAAAGACAAGCTTGGCAGAAAAACCAAAATACATGTGGAGCCCTCCTAATGACAGCCTTTTGCCCTAATTTCTCTCCATTGTTCCCACAGAAAATGCTAGGCAAGGGTCACCAGCGGCTTTGACGCCAAGGCAGCACTGCAGGGAGTAGGCTCACAGAAATGGTAGGGGCTTCCAGAAGGGGCTGGAGATTATGGTGCGATGGTTTTTGCAATGGCTTAACACACTGTGTAGTTATGGAAGTTGGACACTAACCTTTGGAACTGGAACCAGACTCACCATTACGCCCAGTAAGTACTTCACCCCGTCAAGAAACCATTTTGTGTCAGATTCTGAGGGTCACACTGGACCACAGAGGCTTACACAGAGATTTCTCTCTGTCCTGTTTCATAACAGGTAGAGACAGGAAGCAGTCAAGTGTCAGAGTTTTCTAAGGGAATTCCAGTCTTGAAATATTTAATTCATAACTAGAAAATATTCGCAGTGCTGTTTTGCTGCTGCCATTGTGTGCCAGGGTGACATGTGAGAGAGCTCAGACAGAATGACTGCATCTTCACTTCTGTATGATAATTTTAACTTTAAATTCTGTAAGTGTTGGGAAAAAAAAAAAACAGTAGAAACATAGGATATCAAAGAGACAAGTGAACCAGAAGACCCAGAGTGACGGCGGACAGAATGTCAGGCAGTATAATTTTACAGAGGTAGCCCAGTGTTGTCTGTTTTTGCATAGTGAACATCTTTGGAAAGGTACCGAGAGCCGGTACTCTGGGAGGCACAGGGTTACTTGAAATAGGAAGGTTAAGCAGCACTGAGCCCAAGGGGAGAGTTAAAACTTGAAAATCTCCAGGGTTTTTGTCCCCCATGGAGCATAGTGACGTGGCATCCCGTCTGCACTGAGTTAATTACAGTTTGGACAAGGCATGGAATTAACTGTTAGACATACTTATGCCTCAGATGATAGATAAGCAGTTAAATATATACCAGATATATATATACACAGAGCAATGTGCAAAACATAGGACAAACAGATTTCTTATACTATAAAAAGCTGTGGAAAGTTTGAATATGTTTACTTTACACAAAAAGGCTCACAAATGGGAAAAAAATACGTGTGTGTGTGTGTGTGTGTGTGTGTGTGTGTGTGTGTGTGTAAGAACAAGAACTAGAAGCATGGAAACTTTCCCAATCTGGTTTCCCCAGATATCTTAACCACTCTGTTGTCTAGAAGACTATTTTCTCTTTTGGCCTTTCTGCATTAGAAATTAAAGACATGAGTTTTGGGGATTTGAGTGGCTCAGACTCTTAACAGTGAAAATTATATTACAAATCACCCCTCAGCAAGGCTGGATAAAGCGCCTATAGACATCAACATCCAGCTCTTCTCTTCTATCCAGATAAAATAGGGAAATAGTCTCTCCTCACTCAATCTAGAGACAGGGCTCGGAGAGAATCCTAGCATTAGAAGCAAGGTTGTGGCAGAACTAAGCCCTGGGGCTTGGGGACCCAGTGACAGTCACTCTACTCTCTTCCAGATGCCACAACAGCCTGAAACATCCCAGGAATAGTTTCAGAGAAGATAAAGTACACTCAGGGAAAATACCACTGAGAGATACCAGGCATAAGACCACTTTTATCCAAAAGGGGCCAGGCAGAGTGGTTCTAAACCAACTCAGAGCCCAAAATATTTGAAAACTATGCAGAAGCCAGCTCTAAGGGGTTCATTTTCCAAGCAGTGCGTCCAGAAACTTTTAATAGTTGGTAGTTGCTATGGATTTAGCACTTGGCAAATCATGGAAGAATAGAATTATTTAGAACAGGAGGATCTGATTAGGATTAATGAGATGAAAGGAAATTCTGGCTAGAGGGATAGAAAAGTCCTGAAAAAAAAAAAGATACAGTAGACCTTGGGGGGGTTGTAGCATTTATCTTACCCTAAACAGCAAAGAGAAAATAGGAGCAAATTCTAATACACAATCAACCTTCTCACATTTACAAAATTCTCCAGTTATTATACTGTCATTAGCCAAATACCAGCAGGTCTTAAATGCAAAGTGGAACAGTCCTCTGTTTTGGCAGTAAGTCACCCGCACTTCACCCAACCCCCAATCACACCTAAGTGCAGTTTTTGTAGAGGAGTTTAATGTTGTGTGAACTATGGGAACAACATGATCTTTGGCACAGGAACAATTTTGAACGTCAAGCCTCGTGAGTACAAAAGATATTCTGGTCTACCCTAATCCCAACACATATTTTGAATGCACTCTGACTTCAAAGTATTTGATTCTAAAAAGAGAAAACATTAAATTCCAGATGCAAATACATGTATTTCTTCAGTTTGATTAAGAATCTCCATGCATTACCTCTGAGAGGTAATCATGCCAATTGACCAGTGTGCCTCAGAGCTTTAAAATGGTGTTTAAACTCAGAAAAGAAAAAAGAAAAATCAGCTTCTCTGTGGACCACACTGTTTACTGTTTGGGTATCTAGATTTGCCAAATGAGACTTCAGCCTCTGTGTTTGAGCTTGGAGATTTTTCGTGGCCCTGTAACTTTCATGTAGGCAACACTGTACCAGTGTGCGGGGCTCACAGGCCACTTCCGGGATGAGTGTCAGAAAGAAATCCAGGCAGACAGGTGGCTGAGGAGACGCATGACAAGCATCTGTCCTGTTTCTGTAAAGCCACTGACAGCAGTGAGGAGAGAAGCAACAGAGACAAGCTGGCTTTTGGGACCGGGACTCATTTGTCAGTTAGGCCTAGTAAGTCTGAGCAGAAAGTGCAATCTTTATGTCTTTTCCCATTGTTTGCTTTGGTTGATTCCTCTTTTTCAATTCTGGATATACAGAGTCTTTTTGTGTCCCTTTTGATAGTTGTGACTAATGCCCCTTTTCTGCCCCCCTCTTGTGTGACCAAGGAAAGTTTTGTGACCATGGTCACTCTGATAAGGAAGTTGATAGTGATGGAGTTGGTGGCTGTGTCACGGCTCTCCTAGTCCTCATTCCCAAGTCCCTCACCCTGGTTGTGAGAGATGTGCGATTTTATGCCAACAAGAGAGAAGAAATGACCGGTAGCCCCGGCCAAGTCAGCACACCGTCACTGATGATTGTGGCCTTCAGAGCAGCTGTAGAGGGTCAGGAAGGCTCCGGGCCTGGTTTTCTGACAAAGAGGTTTATGTCAAGGGTTGTCTCAGGGTGTGAATACTGGAGGTGCTCAACGACTCACCTTTGGGAAAGGGACCCAGCTGACCATCCAACCTTGTAAGTGCTTCCGTCTGGGAGGGGAAGGTCTAAATGCAGTCCCCATAGGAACAGTTACAAATCCTTTTCCGGAGTTTTTGGTACTACTGACCCCACTGGTACTATCCCTAGTACCTAGGAGATTCTGGGCTGCATAGATGAAGGAGGTAGTGCCATGTGTGCGCTGGAGGACTCCTGAGATTTGCCCTTTTGCAACTATATTTGACCCTAAGTCCATTATTGGAAATCCTCATATCCAGCAAACAAAGGATATGAGCTTAGGATGGGGGAACAAACATATGCAGGCTGCTTCACCAGCAAACACTTTTGCAATGAAAATTACTTTCATAGGAAGTGTTGAAATGGTTGTATAGAAAAAGCTACAGTTGTTTCTCCTCTCTCTCCATGCCCTCTGCTCTGCCTGACTTAGGAACATTAAATTAGAACAGTTATTAATCATTTGATTTCTCATCCCTATCACTCATCAAGTGTGACAAGAGGGATCCATTAACATGAAACCCAGAAGAGAAAGGACAAAGAGCTTAATTCCCAATGTCTTTAGAGTTGAACTTGACAACTCTTTGGCTTTAATCAACTAGCCAGTGGCCCAGGATCAATTGAGGCCAAAAAGGGCACCCAGCAGGTAGTGTTTGTCAGGCCAGCGTCTGGCCAGGGCTCTACTGCTGTCATCGGAGTCCACACTCTGAGTGTAGGAAGTGACCCCTGAGAGCTTGCTAGGACCCTGCGCAGAGGAGACAGGCAACTCTGAGAAAGGCAGCAGGGACCAGATGGAAAATTAAGCACCAGGTTTTTGCAATGGGGAGTCTCTCGGTGTAACCACCAGCAGTGGCAGGAAAGTCACCTTTAGGACTGGAAGAAGGCTTCAAGTCAGCCTTGGTAGGTTAACAGGCACTGTGAGGTAACTTAACCACATGTGATATTTTTTAAAAAGGAAAAAAGGACATCCTGGCTGAATGCAGCGCTCCCTTGGGAAAGACCCCACTAAGATCCATGCCTTCAACCCACACTGGTGCTGTTTTATTTCTATCACTCAGGCTTTCCTTTGCTCCTGGTAAAACTTGCTGCCCCAACATTCTTCAGTCTTCCTTGCATAGTGTGTTTCCTTTGAACCGTGGGCTTGAGAATTAACTTACTGCCAGGACTTTGTCCCTCTGAGCAGCAGAATTGAAAGTGCTGTCAAACAGAGAGTAGTAAATTCTACTTACTCAGATACCTTTTCACAAGTAATATGTGTAAACGCCAGGAAGTGGACTGGAGTGACCTTATAATGACTGTGTTAGAGGCTTTAAGGAAACAGCTTAACATCCTACCCAATTTCTGAGAGGAATCACTATTAGACTATTGGAGGAGTACAAGCAAAACCTTAACCCTCTGAGAACAGAATCAAATGCTGACCCTTTTCCCCAGAGCACTGCTATGTTTCATTATTTACCAATTATGAAACGACTGCATGATAATTAACATGAGATTAAGTAGGCGAGTGGTTTGAGCATTTTGAATTTATGATTAAGATGCAAATTGTAGAAATTCTAGGACAAATCATCAGGCAGTTCCTCAAGCACAGGAGCCCCTGAAGACAGGCAGTGTGCCTGGGCGTGATTTCTTTGCAGCATTGGTCTACGCGCTGTTCAGAAACCTGCTTGAAAACAGATTACATGCCCATTTGGGTTCTAACTCAGCTGCGCTTCATAGTGGCCCCACAGCAGTAGGAAAGGAAAGTGAGACAGTTGTGTTGTGTGATATTTAGCGGTATTTATCATCCCTGTTCCTAACTCACTGAGAGCTAGCTGCAAGGTTCCTCAGGAGGTTTTTGTTAAAGCATGTATTGCTGTGTCAATAACAACAATAACCTAAAATTTGGAGCGGGGACCAGACTGACAATAAAACCGAGTAAGTAAAGGGAATGGGCCGATCTCAAAAGCTGACCTAAGACTTAATACACTGTCACTTCCAAGATGATCAATATCCTTGGTTTCTTTGCCCTGAGATCCTAAACTGGTTAAAAGTATATTCGTTCATGAATTCTGATAATCCCAAAGACTGGCTTCTTCATTGGCTTGGTATCTGTAGAAATGCTAAGGATGCCATATAAGATCACACATTTGTAATAAGACAAAATGGAAAGACCCAATAACCCAGATATCATATTTTTCTCAATAAGAACCACTCCACTCCAAGAGGAATATAATCATTCTTTTGGTGTGTGTGTTTTTTTTTTTTAGGATTTTGTTATGATTTTTTGTAGAAACTAAGGCCATAAGAAGAGCATGGTGCTACTGGTTCCTAAAATAACCACTCTGAGGGCCCAGTGGTGACCATATGTGCTAGGTGGCACCTCTGTTGCTATTGTTCTCACATATCGTAAGCGAGAGTGGCCCCTCAGAACCTGATGCTGTGGAAACAAAAGTGGTGATTTAAGACCAAGCCCAAATCTATCAGCACAACTAGCTGTCACCTTAAGAGAGATGTCTTAACCTTGCCAGGGAGCTGGAATCTGAGGCTGCAAGGTGGAGAGACTTCCACTAGAGGGAAGATAAGCTCACTCACTTGGTCTTCTAAGTCCCTCCTACCTGGTGGTTATTGTAAGGCTTCATATGACTGTGGATTCTGGAACGAGCCAGACCAAACTCACCTTTGGAAAAGGCACTAAACTCTCTGTGAAGCCAAGTAAGTGTTGGGGATTTTGAAGGCTGAACAGTGAGTGCAACTAAAGCACAACCCAGAGTGAGGGAGAAGAAATTTACCAGCTCTTCGTTCTGTGTCCTTTCTCCCCTTTCACCCGTGAGCCCCACAGAACTATTCCCTTCAATGCCTTTGGCTGCCCATGGTCCAGGCTGGCACTTCTCTCCAGTGGACATGGAAAATCTCTGGGCTTCGGAACATGTAGCAAGGGCCCCTCCCCAGGATGGCACCTCTCCAGAGTGACTGTTCATCTCACTGTGGAGCAGGGCAACCTTCTCATTCATGTTGCCGTGGAAGAAGGAAGCTTTATTTACACCATCAAGGGCCCTGGGTGAGCCACAGTCTGCCTATGATTGCTATGTGATTAGATTTTAGACATTAGCCTAATAGAGGCTCATACGAAGAAACAGAACCAGGTAGCTACTGCAGGGGGTTTTTTGTTAGAGGAAAATATACTGTGGAAGCCAAGCTGGGTATAAACTTGACTTCGGTAAAGGCACCTCACTATTGGTCACACCCGGTGAGTTCTTGTGGTTAACTAATTATCCTTTCTGAAAAGAAATCCAATGGGACCTGTTGGAACACAGCTAAATTTAATTGCTTCGTTTAGCATGCAGTTGTTAACTATGTTGGATGTGTGAGTGAGATATGAATACATGTTTCCCTGGAGGCTGAATGTGGTTATCAGGTCCATGGGCAGTTTGATAAATTGTACTAATACTGCAATCAGTGTTTCTGGAAGGTCCACAAAACACGCTGTGGCTTTTGAAAAGAGGTAGAGATAAGAAGAAGAAAAGCTTTGTGATAGAGACGGAAACAATCTAATAAAATGGGAGGGTACCAAAGCAGCAGTGTGGAGCCAAGGAAGCGTGTCCTTAACAGATAAGTGATGAGGGCCCAATTGAGTTTATGCCCCGTCATCTGGCAGAACTGAAAAATAAGGAGAGTGGGCCGAGAATGTGGGGAGAGGAGGGCAGCGGCGCTTACAAGCTTCCCGTGGCTCTGTCCTTTGGCGAGAAGGGCGGAAGAGCACAGCTCTCTCCAGAGAGACAATAGCTTTGGATGTGTCACACTAGTGGACTTGTTCCTGTTTGCACAGCCCCTTCTTCATCCCAGGAGCAAGCTCACCCCTCTACCTAGGCCGACTCACCAGCCCTGTGGGAGAGGCTGGCAGCCCCAGGAGAGTAGGAAACTTTCTCAACTCCACTGGATTATCTGTGATAAAACAGAACGTTTACCCAAGTTGTGAAGCTGTTGGGGAGAGGGTAATAGAGATGGATGACAGAAGGCAATATTGAAAATTTACAGGCTATCTCTGTCCTTGTGGGGGTTTTGTTGGTTTTTTTCTTCTGTTTTTTCCGTTAGAATTACAGAGAGGAATACCTTCCAAGCAGACATGCTACTGCCAGAAATGTCTGCCATCTCACATTTTAGTAGCATTTTATCAGCAATCTTCTGTGCTGGAATCAAGAGTGACAATAAGGTAATGAGGCTGATACATTAACAAATAGGATTTATACATCTAAACAAGTGGCTCAAAGCACTCAGCTTGAAGTGGTTTGCACTTTGGTCCCACAAACTGCGGTTGTTCAAGTCCTCTTCTGAAACTGCCACAAAGGCCACTGCACTGTCTCTTTACAGCATCTGTGGTAGATTTATCCTTTGAAAGCAGATTTTACTTTTATTAATAATCAAAAGCTTTTCAGAAGAAAGACATCAGTAGAGGAGGGATTCAAACTAGTTACCAGAGATGTTTTAGATCCAAAATAAGCTATCACTATAAAATAATGTCATTTGTTTTGTGGTTCATAAGCTGACTCTGGGAGAGAGAGTCCTACAGGGACTATTTTGAAGGGTTCAATAGTCAGTTGGATGTTTAAGTCCTTGTACATCTGCTAAATCAGCCTCTTCACTTAATAAACTCTCTTACAGTCATGATAGCATGAGATTGAAGAAGTTTTGCAAAATCAGACCAATCAAATTAGTGAACAGTTTTGTGGGGATTGAGACACAATCTCAAGTAAGTTCCTTTTGGATAAACATGAAGCCAAAGCCCATCGATCAGGGAAGCACATACTAAAGACCTATTGTTGGACAGTAAAGCTGCTTCAAGGATTGCTAACCTCACACTGGTTTATGTAGAGATATGTAGCGCTGTGACTAACACAGGAACTAACAAATACATCTTTGGGACAGGCACCAGGCTGAAGGTCTCAACAAGTGAGTACTGCAGCAAGACAGACTGTATTTTTTTAATTGAATTCTTTATTGGTACATTTTATATACAGCTCACAATCACACTCATCATTGAGGAATTTGTACCAGTATATGACACAAGTTAATTCTCATTTTTATCCATATCCCTATCCACTCTACAAACCCTCACCTCCTATATACATGTGCTTTCTTTTTCTTTTCAAATCATATTTATTCTTTCCCCTCATTACTTTCCACTACCACATTCCCTTTGAATATTTCCTATTTCACAAAGTCTATCATACATTCTAGAACTCATTTACATCTACAGGTTCTCATACCAAAGAAAAGATATGGTATTTATATATCTGTGATCTATTTATTTCACTTATTAGTGTGTCCTCAAGGTGTGTCCATTTGCACATAAATGGATGAAACTTGTGACAGACTGTATTTTTAAAAGCTGTTGGTATTCATACTTGAGAGGCAAGAGAAGGTAGAGTAAAGGAAGTAATTGGTATAAGTTACGGAGACTGAAATTACTGCTCTCCAAGATGGCAATGCTGAGCTCCTCCACTCTGAAAAACAAGGGTAAAGGAGAGTTCTGAGGCTTATCAGAAGAGACTAACCACCAATATCCTAAGGTTTATTCATCACTGGGAAGTATTTATGGATTGAAGACCTCAAGTGACTCCTCTAAACACAGTATGAATTGAATGTTTTTTGTTCTCATGCTTTAAAACCTTCTTCTCGGCTCACATTTTCACTTAGTACTTTTTTTTCTGGGCACTCATGTTTTGAGAAACTATCTCAAGAAAAGTCACATCTGCTATGTCACTCAAAGCTCTCTGAGATCTGGCCCTTTTCTGTGCTCCATATTTATTTGTAGTTATTCCCTTCATAAACACTCTGCTCCAGGCAAACTGGACACCTGTGTCTTGTGATCACTTACGAGAGCCCACTCCTGTGCCCTGTGACCATGCAGCAGACAGGCTGGAGCCATGTGCTACACATCAAATAAACAGGTTTCATATTCTCCTAGTCTACAGACCCAGCAAAATTGTCATCAGATTTAATTTCATGAGGACATCTGAGAAATTATATTATTTTTTTAAAGTTAGGGCAATGAGGGTAAGAGACCCAACAGACAGACAGTGAAGTGGGAAGAGGAGATGGTTTCCTTTAGGAGTGTGAGAAGGATATGTCCACAGAAAGATATCTGCTGGAAGAAACACAGCATTGATTAAATTCAGGTAAGAAATCTATGGGTTGCCAGGTTACCTCTGTGTTTCTTGGTTTTCCCCTGGAATGGCCCATTTCTGGTCTTCAAGGTGACCAGTGAAAGAAAGAGGAAGCTATGCTGACCTTCAGTGATGGTGCTGATGGAGTTTCTATCTCAGGCTTTCCTTCAAATTTTATCAAGATTGAGGAAGGCTTGAAACAATCACCTAGAAAGGGTGAGAGATGCAGAAAAGTCTAAAGATCTTCCATTGGAGTCAGGGTGATCTCCAAAGCAGAGCACAGCATGTGAATGTCTCTCTTTCTGGCTACTGGGAAGTTAGGCCTACTCTTAGATGCTCCAGAAGCCGGGTGTTCCTCCAAGAACATGGTTTCTGGCTCCAGCACCCTGAAGGTGCGGACTAACACACGGGCTTCTTGCCAGGTGGCCACTGACAGCTTCCCTCAGTCTCCCTCTGTGACAATGGTCTTTCTGACTGCTTTTGCTTTGGTGCCCTGGACATAAACTGTTCCAACTTTGTCCAAATGAGGTATATGATTTTCAGAACCCTGGAGAATTATTATCTAAAACACTAAAGGATGTGTTAGAATTTTGGCAGCCAGTATCATAGGTCTATTCAGGAAAACTCCTTCTTTAGAATAGTTAGAAAGAATATCCTTCATTTATTCAATGTAGACACAGTCCTGAAATCCAAGCTGCTGTTACAATTTTGTGCCAGCTTATTACTGTGACAATTACTTAATATTCTCTGTGTTCACAGTATCGCTCCCTTCCAGAAGATCTTTAGGGAAAACTTAGTTGAGTTTCTAGGAGGTTTTTGCTGAGCTGAAGATCACTGTGTGAATAATAATGCAGGCACCATGCTCACATTTGGAGGGGGAACAAGGTTAATGGTCACACCCCGTGAGTATCTCTGCTGAATCCATAATGAATGCTCTAATTTCAAAAGGAAGCCATAACAATAAGCTCAGCTTTCTCTTTTCTCTACTTAACTTTATTTTCATATTAATTATACTGACTATATGGTATATATGTGGGGCATATGTACACATAGAAAATGGA